>CAHIKZ030005162.1:105000-110000 GCA_903632075.3 Acanthosepion pharaonis | reverse complement strand
CTGGAGATTGACGGCCCGAGCAAAAGATGTCAGAAAAGAAGTATTAGGAAAAATTTGGCAATTGGCAATGTCTCATCTAATGAAAAATAAATAAATAAACACCAGCTTAAAAAATAAATGACTTGAAAAGCAAATATTTTTTTCCTAAATCTTAATTATGAAAGAAAACAAAAATGGTATTTTCAGTTCTATGGCGCCACGCAGCCAAAAGAACAATTCTTAAAAATGATGCTATTTTGAGATGTTTCTTGACAGTCTCATGATATTGCTTCGAACGCAAATTGCACGACAAGAAATAGCGTAAGGAAAAAACAAACACCTAAAGCGAAATAAAAGAAAAAAATAACTAATTAGATAAACTTTTAGAGGTTTAAACCGAAAATAGCATAAGCTCACTGCAACGAGCTACAACAGAATGCACACTTGCAAATATATCCCAAGTTGAAGAGAAAAATCAAACGGTTAAAACTTAAGGGGTTTAATATCAAGTGCATGGCAGAAATAAGTGTACTGGTATAATTGATATAGGCAGTGGAAGTGGAATTGGGGTTCACTATCGCATAGATTACGTTTCACACCCGTAGCTAAGGGGTTAAATAGCAGAGTAGACTGGACTCTCTAACCTCGGATGGAATAGGGAGGGAAACTCAAACAGTAGAGAAAGCAATACATTCCAAGAATGAATGACATTTACAGATAGCAAAGAAAATAAATCTTACGTTGGTCATAACCGCCTATCCCCTGAGTGGATTTAGCATGAAAATGTGCGCCCACGCACGCAAGCACGCACGCACGCACATATATATTAAGAAACAGACAACTATGAACCCATAAAGTTGTCTGTTTCTTAATATTATTAATATTTGCTCTGTTTTAAATTGAGCTCTCTGGATTATATTCTTCCTGGAATTATCCATACAGATTACCAAACACATCGTTAACTATATATATATATATATATATATATATATATACAGATTACTAAACGCATCGTTACCTACACACACACACACACATAAATATATATATATATATATATATATATATATATATGTATATATGTGTGTGTGTGTGTGTGTGTGTGTGTGTGTAGGTAAAGATGCGTTTAGTAATCTGTATGGATAATTCCAGGAGAATATAAGCAATATAAAAACAGACCATATATATATATATATATATATATATATATATATATATATATATATATATATATAAGCAAATATATGGATATAGATCCGACAGTATGAAGAAAAATATATACGGAAAAAACAAACAAAAATCCTTATATACAATTATGCTGTTTTAATGTTAATATGTCAACGTCGGACGTTTCGGTTTAATAAACCATCTTCAGGACATATTCATAAATTATCACATTATCAATACAACATGACAAAGACGATGTACATAAGAACAAGACTTATCCAAACAAATAACTGAAAGCGCTGATCTTATAAAACTTTCAGTTATTTGTTTGGATAAGTCTATGAGCAAATAGTTAACCCCCAAACTAGTTTCGATATCAGAAATACTTTGTAAAAACTTTATTACCAGCAATACATTAAAAAAAATATTACCAGCTATACATTTTTGGAAAACAAATATTACCAGCTATACATTTTGAAAAAAAACCAAAACAAACAAACAAAAAAACAAAAAAAACATTACCAGCTATATATTTAAAAAAAAAAAAATACCAGCGAACGAAAATTATTACCAGAAATAGATTTTTTGAAGGAGAAAATATTACCAGAAACAGAGTTATGGAAAAAATATTACCAACGATGAAAATTTTGTTGGCATCAAATAACCCATTGAGGTTGATATGCCGTAGACAAAAGAAAAAACAAAAAACAAAAAAAACATACAAGTTGATTTGAATGATTTTCATTGGAAATTTTTGTCATACAAAATAACCAAAAAATTCCTTGCCTTTTTTATTTTTTTAGAAAAAGATATACAGAAAATTTGACATACCATTACTCCTGTAGTCCCGATCAGCACCCAGAATCTTTTGCCAACGTGCCTTCAGCTGCGCAATTTCCTGGCAGTAAACATCCGATGTTTTTAACTCAAAGATATCTATGAGTGCCTGCCGCAAGTCCGCTTCATTTGCGAAGGATTTCCCACGAAGGTGGTTGTCCATGGAATGGAAAAGGTGGTAATCTATTGGTGCAATGTCGGAAGATTTAGGTAGATGGCACAATATCTACGAGTCACGTTGCCATTTGGTATTCCTAGCCATCCGTTCCACATGAGGCCTGGCATTGTCGTGGAGGAATAGTACACTCTTGTGATTAACCAATGCTGCCTCCTGTTGCTCCCATGTTGAAGTCAAGTTGCCATTTGGTATCCCTAGCCATCCGTTCCACATGAGGCCTGGCATTGTCGTGGAGGAATAGTACACTCTTTGTGATTAACCAATCCTGCCTCCTGTTGCTCCCCATGTTGAAGTCAAGTTGCCATTTGGTATCCCTAGCCATCCGTTCCACATGGGGCCTGGCATTGTCGTGGAGGAATAGTACACCCTTGTGATTAACCAATGCTGCCTCCTGTTGCTCCCATGTTGAAGTCAAGTTGCCATTTGTTATCCCTAGCCATCCGTTCCACATGAGGCCTGGCATTGTCGTGGAGGAATAGTACACTCTTGTGATTAACCAATCCTGCCTCCTGTTGCTCCCATGTTGAAGTCAAGTTGCCATTTGGTATCCCTAGCCATCCGTTCCACATGAGGCCTGGCATTGTCGTGGAGGAATAGTACACTCTTGTGATTAACCAATGCTGCCACCTGTTGCTCCCATGTTGAAGTCAAGTTGCCATTTGGTATCCCTAGCTATCCGTTCCACATGTGGCCTGGCATTGTCGTGGAGGGATAGTACACTCTTGTGATTAACCAATGCTGCCACCTGTTGCTCCCATGTTGAAGTCAAGTTGCCATTTGGTATCCCTAGCCATCCGTTCCACATGAGGCCTGGCATTGTCGTGGAGGAATTGTACACTCTTGTGATTAACCAATGCTGCCTCCTGTTGCTCCCATGTTGAAGTCAAGACCTCATCCTTCAGGAGTTGTGCAGACAACTGCGGAGTTCATCTCAAAGAGACAGATCTTTAGACGTAAAGTTCTGGAACGAATGCCTGACTGTGGCGTTCACCCGCAGCTTTCTCCCCAAACACTTGGCGTATTTGGCGACTTGATGCGGCTGCGGACAAGCCCAGCTTAATGTCATAAAGCAGGCAAACCAGAACGAGCTGCTTCGACACCGCCATATTTCCTCGCCTCTGTTCCAGCTATGACTGAGGTGTGTGCGCAACGCACCTAGCATAGGTCACGAGCAATGAACTCACACCAACCCCACAGCTTTCCCGTCACGTGACGCACTCATTTGCGTATCAGTGATCATTCTTCTCACACGCCATAAAAAAAAACGGTAATTATTTTTTGGTTACCTTATATACAGGGTACGATGGATAAATTGTCGTCTAAATTACGCAAAAATGAAGATAACACTGATATCTCATTTTAACAAATATATTTACCAAAATTACATAAAAATATCTGGAAATACTAAAGAGTATTATTTATTCAATAATATCGCCATTGGCTTCAACTACGTCCTCCAGACGATTTTGGAATCTCTTGCATCTCTTCTGGACGTTCTCCTCGTTTAAGTTGGTGAATTCTACCATAATTCTTGCCTTCAGTTCATCTTTGGTGTTACAAGAAATTTTGTTGGTCTCTGGCTCAAATACGTCCCACACAATAATCAATGGGGTTGCAGTCTGCGGAGTTGGGTGTCCAGATGCATGGGGTAATGCAGTCGTATAAATTGTCTGACAGCCGTGGCTGAGTTCTCCTGTTTCTGTGACATGGTGCAGAGTCCTGTTGCCAGACATAGGGTCTTCCAGCAGCCACACTCTTGACTCAGGGCAGCACTACCTCATCAAGGCACTCCGTATTGAGTTTGAGGCCCAGTGGCAAGATGAATGGAGGCATAGCATCGTCATCACTAGTAATCCCTCCAAAGACCATGGTGTTGACTGGATATATTATTCAACTCTTTCCAAATCCTCTCCATTGTTCACAGATTGACACTGAAACACTCTGAAATGTGCATATTGGAGCTTCCGGCGCGAATGCCAAGCATTACAGCATGCCGTTTCCAAATTTATGGCACGGTGCTCTCTTTTTTTACAGACGGTGCCCAACTGACCCTACTATGCTGTGAAGACGACAAAATCAAAGACAAACAACGCGCATACACGAAATTAAAATATAAAATGGCGACAATTTACCCCTTGTACCCTGTAAATGCATTGAAAATGCAAGAAATTAAAATAAGACTTGATATCAGAGGAAGGATTTATTAGATGAACCGATCAAGGATTTTAATTTAATGATTGTATTTATTAAATCAATATGTCAACTATTCCTATTCGAATGAACGCATATATAACGAAAGCGATTTTTTTAAAAGAAAGATACTAAACCTCTGATGAAATTTAATATATAAAACGGTGGGATTTATTAAAATATGACATTTTAATTTATATGATTACATGCCGGGTGGGATTTATAAAACAAATCCGTCGAAGCCTACAGGGTGGTCCTAAAGTCTTGTCACTCCATACAAAAAAGTAATGAGAACAATAGAAGAACAAGTAATACAGTAATACAAGGCACACGTACTGAATTCTGTTTATTCATTTTCTTTATCGCCGTGACATACCGAGAAGGTCTGTATGAACGCCATCATTTTCGTGGAGGAGCTTGTGTTAGTCATCCGAAATAGAAAATTATATTATGTGGGGGTGACAAGACTTTCGAACCACCCTGTAAATTCACTCGAATGAATACATATCCAATGAAAGAACCATAGAGGAAAAATACAACAATAACAGCGGTTGTACACGAGGGTAGGTTGCATATGAACCCAGTTCAGGTTGCCAAAATATCGACTTGTTTTATCGCTGCCCATTGAGCAACTCAGCTGTACCACAAA
>CAHIKZ030005162.1:50000-100000 GCA_903632075.3 Acanthosepion pharaonis | reverse complement strand
GAAAATTGATTAAGAAACATATGAAAATTTCCTTTCAAATACTTTTTATTTTCCCAAGTACTTTCAAGCTCATCTGATTCTATCTTCAGGGCGTTAAATTGTCTGTCAATTTGTATATGTATTTCTATAAATTGAAAACATTTCAAGTGTTAGTTTTAGTGCATTATGCAGCGTTCTTGATTTCAAAATTCCAAATTCACGTGTTTTTCCTTAGTATAAGGGAGATAACCCTTTTTATTTATTTGTTTTATTTTTTATACATATAAAAGGATCACAACCAAAATAAATCGACATAATATGCCTAAATTATTTAACCAAACCTGTTTGAATATATACATACATACATGCATATATATATTTATATATATATATATATTAGTACATCGCACATTAACAGGTTTTCTTCACTTCCGTTTATAGAAAACCTACTTTCGCAGGGTTGTACACGCGTTGGGACTCTTTTTGTCCCATTAAGCGCAAGATTAACATTATTAAAACCCTCCTACATAGAGCATTAAAGATCTGCTCTGAGCCTTTCTTGAACGATGAAATCGACTTTATTAAGGACACTCTATGTAATTTGGGTTATCCTCTTGATACTGTTAATTCAGTTATCCGTAGTAAAGTTGAAGTGTTCAGAATTGCTGAGCTCCACACTGTCAAAAAATGCCCAGTTTACCTCAGATTACCCTGGATTAGTACCAAATGTGAAAAAATAGCCAAACAATTTTCATCCAATGTTCGTTGTTTTTCTCTGCTGAAATTCGGATTATTTTTCAAACTCGGCCCATGTTTCGATCTGCGTGTAAAGACGTTCTCCCTCCCCATCAAATCAACGCTTAGGCATGAGAATAAAACAACACGTTCCTACAAAAATTAGAAATCACACCTTGCCTTTGAATGGACTCGTCCCAAACACCTATAGTTCCGCCATATGCGAACACCTATTAAAGAACAGAGATTGTGCAGCCAAATTTAGTGCTGACTTGTTCACCGTGTTGTCCCGGTCTCACTCCTTATTTCATCTAAAGGTTCTGGAGGCACTTTACATCGGGTCCCATAAACCTTCTTTGTGTAAGCAACGTGAGTTTTTGTTGGGACTCGCTGTCATTTGCCTCTAGTTCCTCTTTCTAATTTTTTTTTCCACAACTTCCTTTTATTGTACATTTATCTGTGTTAATTTTAAATCTCCCGTTGAAGCCTGAAGAGCGGGGAGCGAAACCGGTTGCTTCGCCTGTTTTTTTTAAAAATATGTCTCGTAATATTAAATTTTATACTTTTTATTTCGATTTATTTCGATCATATATATATATATATATATATATATATATATATATATATATATATATATATATATATATATATATATATATATATACATACATATATATATATATATATACATGCATACATACATATATATATATATAGACATGCATACATATATATATATATATATATATATACACAAATGAGAGAAAGACAAATGGAGCATAATTCCATTGTTCGTTGCATTTACTTTTTAAAAGTGCTCAATACAAAAATTATTTTTATTATAAAAGATTATAATATAAAAACATGTTGAGATCGTTAAACAAAAGCTTTCATGTTTCAATACTTTGATTGTACTTCTTCAGGCGATGGTAAGTAACTGGTGATAAAATAATTTTTAAGAAAATTTAAAGACAAAGTGTTACCTCTTTTCCGAAAGTTACAGGTTGGAGGCATAAGATCAGAATTAAAAATAGCCTTGTGGGTATGTCTTGATTAACCAATAAAATGTCAGATCTATGCTAAATAGAAAAGTAACTTCTCAGAGGGTGGAGGTGGGTGAATTATTTTTCATGTCATGATAAACCGGAACATAGACAAGCCATCATTGACAATTGCGGAAAATATGTATCGTGATTTTAGACAAATATAACATGTTCAATTTTTTGAAAGGGCGTTGAAGGGAGGGGTAGAATAATCAGGAGTAAAGTTAATAGAAAATTCTTTTTTAAAAATTTTAGATTCAGAAAGCTTTTTAAAGGGGCCTTGTTGATAAAATTAAAAATGTGGAACATTTATATAAGATATTAATAATACTAACTGGATGGCAATACAAAGCTGAATAAATAAAATAAGGTAATTACTCCTAGAGGGTGGACCATTATATACTAATAAATTATGACTATAAGAAATGATAATACGTAATTTTTAAAATTTAACTATATTTTAAGGTAAGAGTTAAACTGTGTTGGCAATTTATAGTTAATTCACTCCTTTGGGTTTAAAAAAAAACGTACTAGAGAAGAAACTGTTAGCATAGAACATATGGTTACATCTAGCGATTTCAACTGTCATATTACAAGACCTGTAAAAACACATCATTGAGAAATGAGAACAATAAAAGAGAGGAATTAAGGAGACAGAAGATAATGATTGAGATTGCATTGAAATATTTGAAGGTCAATGTTGATTTGAAAGCATGAAACCACTACGTCTAGCAATTTCAAATATAAAATGATGAGACCTAGCTGAAAATCTAGTAAGGCGCTTAAATTCGTAAATTCGAGGTACCAGAGATGATTACTAATCAGAGCAATTATCATGAAAATTACTATAGAAAAGGTACAGGGAAGCTACGTTACAGCGGCGAGGAAAATGACCGAAGCCGAGATGCTAGGCCAGCACCGATAAAACTGCAGATTTTTCTTTGGATGCTATCCTGACTCTCTAAATACATAGCAGAAAAAAACAGATCATATGGAACAGTAATATTCAAAGTATGGAAGAATGGTAGACTTAAAATTAAGCGGGTATTGAACTTACACTCTTTGGGTCCTGTCACTGGATCTAACCAACGCCTACATGGCACAGTGGATAAAGGCGTGGAGAACTTTCAGGGGGAAATTAACAGGAGATTAACTCCAATTAGTATTTACAATATGAAACAAAACTATTTACAAGAAAATAAACAAAATAATGTACCATAGCGAAGAGTTCATTCGAACTGTTATCATTAAAGTATTTTTCATAGAAAGGGTACAGAGAACATACTATACTACAGTGGGAAAGCGATTGAAGCCGAGATGCCAGGTCAGGATCAATAATATTGCTGGTTCTTAGAATTTTATCAATAATCTCTAAGTGTACAAAGGGAGTATCAGACTATATGAGGCAGCAAAACTGAGTTCCAATCCAAGATGGGTTCGCTGAATTGACTTACGCACAAATTCTCCTGGGAAAGGGATGAATCCCTCCTTTTCTCATTATTATCTCCAAAAATAAAATTAAAAAAAATTGTGTACAAAATATTTCGATTTTGGCATTAAGTAACACATTGAGGGGGATATGCTGCTAAACAAAAACAACTAATAATCTCTCTTGCAATCTCCCTCTATTTCTTTATGTCTCTCTCCATATATTTGTTTCTCTCTATATATATTTCTCTATGTCTCTCACGATGGTTTCGCCCGTCTCTCCCTTCTATCTCTATCTATCTATCTATCTATCTATCTATCTATCTATCTATTCCAGTCAGTTCGTATCTATCTATCTATCTATCTATCTATCTATCTATCTATCTATCTATCTATCTATCTATTCCATTCAGTTTGTATCTATCTATCTATCTATCTATTCATTCCAGTCAGTTCGTATCTATCTATCTATCTATCTATCTATCTATCTATCTATCTATCTATCTATCTATCTCATTCTCTTCTTTATCTATCTATCTCATCCTCTTCTTTATCTATCTATCTATCTATCTATCTATCTATCTATCTATCTATCTATCTATCTATCTCATTCTCTTCTTTATCTATCTATCTCATCCTCTTCTCTGTCTATCTATCTATCCATCTATCTATCTATCTATCTATCTATCTATCTATCTATCTATCTCATTCTCTTCTTTATCTATCTATCTATCTATCTCATTCTCTTCATTATCTATCTATCTCTCTATCTATCTATCTATCTCATTCTCTTCTTTATCTATCTATCATCCTCTTCTCTATCTATCTATCTATCTATCTATCTATCTATCTATCTATCTATCTATCTATCTATCTATCTATCTCATTCTCTTCATTCTCTTCATCTATCTATCTATCTATCTATCTATCTATCTATCTATCTATCTCATTCTCTTTATTATCTATCTCATCCTCATTTATCTTCTCTATCTATCTATCTATCTATCTATCTATCTATCTATCTATCTATCTATCTCATTCTCTTCATTATCTATCTATCTATCTATCTCATTATTCTCTTCTTTATCTATCTCATTCTCTTATCTATCTATCTATCTATCTATCTATCTATCTATCTATCTATCTATCTATCTCATTCCAGTCAGTTCGTATCTATCTATCTATCTATCTATCTATCTATCTATCTATCTATCTATCTATCTATTTGCTTCGGTTTCCCTCTGTGCCAGTTTATTTTGTCTTTATCTACCTCTTTGTTTTTTGTTTTTTTTCCCTCTTCCTCTTTGTATTTCTTTTTTTCTATCATTCTCCCTATTTATTTCAGTCTCTCTTGACCTATTTTTTTCTGTCTCTCTGCCTCTTTTCATCTCACTCTTTTTTCTCTTTCTCCCTCTTTCTACCAGTTTCTACCACTTCCTCTCGCTATCCCCTCTCTCTTTCTCTCGCTATCCCCTCTCTCTTTCTCTCGCTAGCTCTCTCTCTCTCACACACACTTTGTTTCATTTCCACTCTTGAACCTTTATAATAGACATTGCGTCTTTATTCAGTCTTTTCTTCTTTCAAGTCTCTCTTCAGTTCTCTTCGAGCCTTTATTATTATTATTATTATTCTCACTTTCTCTTTCTCTCTCTCTCTATTTATCTCTGATTCCACTTCTCTATTTTCCTTTATATATGTCTTATATAAATGTCTCTCTGTCTCTTTCACTCTCTCTCGCTCTATTTCTCAGTCTGTCTCTTCCTGTTTCTCTCTCTGTCGCTCACTCTTTTTGTCTCTCCCTGGTTGCTTCTGTTTTTCTACCCCCCCAGTTCCTTCCCTCTCTCCCTCTTCCTCTCTCTCATGTTCTCTCTATCACTCTTTCTCTCAGTCTCTCTCTCTCTTCCTCTTTATCTCGATCTCCCTCTCTCTGTATCTCTTTGACTTCCACTCTTGAACATTAATTCTGCCTTTTTTGTCTTTCTTTCTTTCTTTCTTTCTTTCTTTCTTTCTTTCTTTCTTTCTTTCTTTCTTTCTTTCTTTCAAGTCTCTCTTCATTTTTCCCCGTTCCATTATTATTATTATTATTATTATTATTATTATTATTATTATTATTATATTTACTGACAGATACATAGATAACTTCATGTTATGTCTATATTATGTCACATATTGTTCATATAGCTTCGCATTATATATTCATGTATTTCCCTTACATTGACTGCGACTGATATGTTGTCGGCTACCAAATCACTTTACTCTCTAACATAAAAGTGATTTTCCTGGCATGCCATCAAATCGATGAGAACACACTTGGCGCATACTTTCTGGGGTTGTGCCAATGAATACTTCCTGTTGCTAAACATATTTTATTCCATCGAAAACCTTTCGGAACAACTGTTTTTGATATAGTGTAGCCAACGGGATTCAGTGGAATAGTAAGTTTAAAAACACAATGGAAGTAAAAAAAAAAATATAGCAATACATATTTGAAAGAAAATGTATAACCAGCAATACATATTTGAAAAAAACATTATCAGTAATACATATTCGCTAAAAAACTATTGCCAGCAATACATATTTGAAAAAATATTATCAGTAATACATATTCGAAAAAAACTATTGCCAGCAATACATATTTGAAAAAAAAAAATATTGCCAGCAATACATATTTGAAAAAAATATTATCAGTAATACTTTTTTGAAAAAAAAATATTAGTACATATTCTGTTCATACGAACCTATCCTAAAAATCTTGTCGGCATTAAATAACACATTGAAGTTGAAACACAACAACCAAAATAAGATAAAACCCTTACGTATGCTTGATAAAGTCCCTTAGAGTACGAAATGCGTTGGCTAAGATAAGTTTTCATTTTGTCTTTATTCATATTGCCCTTTTACAGATATACTCTATCCGAAAGTTTTACACCCACAGACAGACATATATATATATATATATATATATATACACAAAGATATAGCTAGATAAATGTATGAAAGAAATTTGTATAAAATAGAGAATGAAAGCGATGCTGTGTATGTGTTTAAAAAGAGACTTGATCAATGCATATTCAATCTGACAAAAAACAAAACAAAAAAAAAACCCACAAAAACTAAAAAAAAACAAACAAATTTTCATGCACACAATAGAAAAATCAACTCTTTTCTAAAACTGAATAAACGACACCAAATTCCTTTGGGTGCAACAACGTTCTTCTTTGCAGAGTAAACATCAACAATCTGAAAAAAAAAAAGCCGAGAAACGTTCATTTCCAAACTCCTGACCATCCTCGGAGTTCTCATTTGGGGTCGTTCTTGGTTACCACAGTTGAATAGCCCGCCTAATGAAGTGGCTAGCATCAAAATAACTAAATAAACTTAAAACTTCTATTGGTCAGAACAGATGCGAACCTGCCCTCATTGAAAACTAAAATCGATCTGCATTCTTGTTTACCATCAGCATCTCTGTCTCAGCCTCCAGCTTAGATTTTAAGCCGAAGAACATTAGTCAAATAAAAACAATTCCACTGAAATAAATTCCAGTCACATCTTGCACCATTGTGAAACTTTCTATGCTTTCTGATCAATAACGAGTCTTGAACGTCGAAATGAATGCCAGCCCAATACATGCTGCTGTTCTTATTTTCATCTACCTTAATCACAAAACAAGACTTTCTAAATCGCCATGGGCATAGAATTGAAGCGTATATCAGGGATGTGGCAGAAAACCTCATAACGAGGTCCCTCATGAGCTGTCACTTTGTCCTCTTTTAAAGTACGTCTTTTATCTTTTCTTTATATCTTCCTGACGATGACGGAGTTCTGATGTATGACCGAATAGTTTGTTTTTAATTTTTTCACCCCCAAGTAAAGCGAAAATGCCCCCAAGACGCGAGGAGTTACTTAGAGTGAAGGGAACTGAGAAAACGTAATGAAAAGACTTTAGAATGAACCGGAAAACCAATCATAAAATAGAAACAAGGGGTAAACCTTTACCGTTAAAAAATATTAGAAGATTTGTAAAGTGAGTGGCCCTGGTTAAATGTAAACAAATAACGGAACTGCCAAACAAACAGAATTGACAAAGTTTGCAATAAGCATTAGCTGTTGTTCATGATGACGATCGTCTTCGAGTATAGAATCCAGAGGTTAGCAGTGAATATTTCGAAGACAGTAGGAAAGCGTTGTTCACGTTAGCAGTGGATATTTTGGTAAAACGTAGCAGAGCAAAGTTCGCCCTTCTGTTTCTCTTCGCCTGACAAGCTGGACTGGACATTCGGGTAGAGTGAACAAAATGGCCGCCTTTATACACGACAGATTGAATGTTCTACGTCTTCTGATTGGTTAACCTTTTATTGGTGGACTATAAAGTGCGTCAAGTCATTTGGGTTGGCTCACTAGTTACATATTATACACAAAAAACTGCAACACATACACTGATATGTCCCGGAAAGGGATATATTTGTTCGAAGTAGCAAAGTGGTTGTTGAGTACTATAAATTCAAATGTAAAATTTTAGTGCCGTCTCTCCTTCATACTGTTATTCATAATGACGGTCGTCTTCGAGTATAGATTCCAGCGGTTAGCAGTGAATATTTCGAAGACAGTAGGAAAGCGTTGTTCACGTTAGCAGTGGATATTTTGGTAAAACGTAGCAGAGCATAGTTCGTCCTTCTGTTTCTCTTCGCCTGACAAGCTGGACTGGACATTCGGGTAGAGTGAACAAAATAGCCGCCTTTATACACGACGGATTGAACATTCTACGTCTTCTGAT
Organism: Acanthosepion pharaonis; assembly: GCA_903632075.3. NCBI lineage: Eukaryota > Metazoa > Mollusca > Cephalopoda > Sepiida > Sepiidae > Acanthosepion > Acanthosepion pharaonis. The sequence continues at coordinate 92,041 of CAHIKZ030005162.1, read as the reverse complement.
TGGTTAACCTTCTATTGGTGGACTATAAAGTGAGTCAAGTCATTTGAGCTAACTCACTAGTTACATAGATATACAAAAAAACTGCAACAATAGCAAGAAAAATTAAAGAAAAGAACAGGGCAAAACATAATATAAAGCAAGTAAACTACATATGCAAGGCAAATTAACAATAATAAAGCAAAAAGGTTCACAAACTAAGTATTGACGTTGATCCGCAAAAACAAGTTCGTACAAGAGAATGTAGCTTTCTGACTTCAAGATAAGACAGATCGGGACTCTGTCAGATGAAACCGAGAACCGGACTATTTTATTGGCTAGAAAAAAAAAATCCCAGCACGCATTTTTGTGCTTCTGCCTATAAATTGTAGAGTGGAAAGGTTTTTTTTAAATCATTCTCATTTCGGATTGGAACATACAAGTTTGATCGTATCTGTTCATCCCTCGGCTAACATTCATATCGGTAAGGGAGTTCAATTTTCGCCATGAGGACTGGTTAGCCCATTCAAACAAAACCGATGAAGGTCAATACTGTTATGAGCATACGAGCTGATCCAAATCGTGGATGCGCCTACTCGTGTTCCCGGTATATCAGGGTATATTGCAAGTGTTCTAAGACCTCTTTCCTGACACTCGTTCTACGGTAACTTTGCCTCCATTGGTCTCTTCTGGCCTGTATCAACAGTGACCCCCAAAAACGAAATACAACCTCAGATGTACCATTTCATAGGACTTTTTTTGTTACTCCAAAGCTGACAAGCATAGCTTCATAGCGTTAATTGTGGAAGCTCAACGTTCTTAAAAAAAAAAAAAAAAAATAGATCGTCCCGAGTAATAGATTTGACAGTCTCAGGGGTGATGTGTGGATAAGGGGTCATCTATCATCAAGACATCTGTCATCGCCACCACTAAGACCAAACCTAATGATTTTATTACCACTTAGGCAGAAATTCACTTTTGCCAACAGTCGAAAAAATGAGATCAAGGCTCACTACAAATATGGAAAATGCACAATAAAATATTAAAAGAACATAAGGAAATTTTATTCCTTTAAAAATTGATTCCTTTAATTTGCCTGAAGATGGTCACGAGCCCGGAAACACGTGTAGCAAAAATATGAAGAATAAAATATAACATATACGCTAAAACAAATCCACATTATAACCAAAAACGTTTGCGGTTTATCACTTTAAAAAATATACATTTTTCTCTAGTTGGAACAATTATAACCTTTCTCTCTCTCTCTCTCTCTCTCTCTCTCTCTCTCTCTCTTTACTTATATATATATATATATATATATATATATATATATATATATAATTATTAATCACAACCCAGTGTTATACACAGCTAAGGTCAACTAGAAAAGAAAAAAATTGTTGCATCAGTCCTAAGTGGGAGGATGCTATCATAAAGAATCGGTTAGATCAGTGCGTAAATTACTCTCTCGAGTACTTTACAACGCATTATCATCTCTCAGTTGCGTCTCTGTCTTTGAGTAGAGTGCATTCAGATGAGGCTCTGTCAGAGGACAAAGTCGCAACTGAGAAAAATTATACTTAGATGCCCAGCCCTGGGGAAGAGCTGGCTGATGCTGCGCCCTCTCACCAGGGGGAGGGATCGGGGCTTGCACTGAGGCCAACACAATTGCCGCTTGTTCGGGCTGCGGGTAATTTTTGTTTCTAGCCCGGGTGTACGCGCTCGGGCTCCCCACATTAAACCGACCTTGTGTCACAACCTGACCTCGTGGTGGGGCTGAGTAAACACAAAATCTTAAAGAATCAGGTAGGTACTTCTTTAAAATCAAACAATGGTTATCGACAAGTATATTCTATCAGAGTTGGCTTCTTTGTTTTAAAGTTGTCTGTAGATGGTCATGTGTTTCTTTATAACTTTAATACAGACACACGATGCATCTACGATTTGGAAACATCAATATTACTTTGAAATGTGAGGTAAGCAACTTTCGATTAATGCAGCTCTGTTATTTCCTGAAATAACTCGGGAAGATTTTAAGCAAAGCTTTGTCTTTGGGCATAAATCATTTCTTCTCTTTCTTCTACTCACCCTGATAACATTTGTCGGATTAAACGGTGGTCGATCTAAGTCTGGTCAAGATTTCTGCCAAAAACTGTGTTCCAATAAAATGGTTTATTTACTTTTGTATCCAACACGAAGTAAAATGGTAATCGGTGGAAAATGAAACATTTCCAAAATTCCTAAGCGGTCGGTGTAATAATAGTCAGAGGCTAGAAACGGGAAATCAACGAGCTGAGTTCGAATTTCAGTCGAGATCGTTAAATTAACTTTCGTACAAAAGTACATGATTCCATCGCTTCTTTCCACCAACTATGCGTTAAATAGTTGACTGTCTCCCTAGCTTTGACTGACAAAAGTATGAATCTATCTGTTCCTCCTCCCGCTATGGGTTAAATAACAGGGCAAAGTGGATACTTGATTGGTAGCAGGTATCAATCTGTTCTTCCCCATTTATGGGTTAAATAGCAGGAGAGACTGGACTCTCTACACTTGATTGCCAGCAGGTATGAATCTGTTCATCCCCCAGTTATGGATTAAATAGCAGGAGAGACTGGACTCTCTACTCTTGATTGGCAGTAGGTATGAATCTGTTCATCCCCCAGTTATGGGTTAAATAGCAGGAGAGACTGTACTCTGTACTCTTGATTGGTAGCAGGTACGAATCTATTCTTCCCCATTTATGGGTTAAATAGCAGGAGAGACTGGACTCTCTACTCTTGATTGCTAGCAGGTATGAATCTGTTCATCCCCCAGTTATGGATTAAATAGCAGGAGAGACTGGACTCTCTACTCTTGATTGGCAGTAGGTATGAATATATCTATTCTTCCTCTAGCTATGTGTTAAATAGCAGGGCAAATTGGACTCTACTATTGATTGGCAATCGTTATGAATCCAAACATTCTTTCCTCGGGAGTCCTTGGTATGACGATAAACTACATTCGTCAGCAAGGCCTCTGATCGTTAGATTGGAAGTTTTGAGGGGCGTGGAATCACGGCTTAATTGCTGTTGCTCCCACGTTCACCCTGACCTGGGATGTTAGCACTTGTTAGGGCCCCAGCAATGGGCAAATAGTGAACTCTCAAACACTAAGAAACTATAAAAATACATTGGTATAGTAAAAATATCAGCAATACATTTTTATAGAAAAATATTACCAACGTTACATATAGTACAATTACCAACAATAAATTTTATAACAAAATGATCAACATCATTCATCTGTAGTTGAAGCCATAAATGTTCAAAATATTTAGATTTTAGCATTAAATAACCCATATAGGTAGATATACCGCTAAACAAAATCAACCATTCTTTCCTCAGATATGGGTTAAATTATAGGTACTGATCGGGATCATCGTTGCTTAACATCGGTGATCGTACGGTGATATGGCTTCAAACCAGATGAAGAAGAGACTTGAGACAATATAAATGTGGTTCTACCGAAGGATGCTGAGAATAACAGGGACTGAACATGTCAACAACGACGAAGTTTTAAAGAAAATGGAAGCAAAAAGGGAATCAGAAAGATTTGAAATTTTTAGGGCACAAAATGAGGAAAGATGGCCTAGAAAATATGACACTGACAGGACGTATTGAAGGCAATAACGAGAGAGTAAAACATCACATAACCTACCTAAAGCTTTGTGTAAATACCTGGAGGGTCAGGGATTAGGAGACATAGCCAAAAGGCACAATTTACAGTCCAAGCTTACAGTACATGGTATTCCCGAGTGGTCACGGATCTAGATACTGACCAGGCTCGACGTTGCTTATCTTCGGTGATCGGTCAGGAACCGATGTGACCGTAAGCCGAACTTTACGCGGATTTATATCAGCTGAAATTGCCGTAAAATCCTGGTTATCATCATTTCCCGCTATTTTTTTTTCAATTTCATGCATGACTGACGATTTATCAGATGCAGGGAACGATTCTGAGAGATAAAAAAACCAAAAAACCAGATCGTGGCGAAACGGGAGACTGTTATTGTACGCGTTAAGATGGTTGGTCTATTTCAAGCTGTTTGCAGGATGCCTTCACAAATCTTGCCAAAAGAGGGCACGCTGATTTTAAGAGCTTCATCGTGTTTGTCGAGCTTGACCGCTTATGAATTATCACAGCTGTTTCCACTTTGGAATTGGAACTCAGATTGATACTTTTTCCATTCTTCTTCTTCTTCTTCTTCTTCTTCTTCTTCTTCTACAACAACAACAACAACAGCAACAACAACAACTCGGCTCTCCGATTCCTCAATCCGAGCACCCTTGATTTGCTTAAAAATGATTGTTAATCTCGGGATACCATTTTTAATAAATTCTGCCCCAGCATTACCAAATTTATCTCAAACTTTCAAGACAATACAATAGGTTAATTGTGTTATTTTTTATCAGTTGAACTTCCTTGCACTTTTCAGGAATGAACAATGGGTATTGGGGGGCGTTTCTTTGCTCATGACTTAGTTGAATGGGACCTAAGCAAAATAGTTGTTGTTGCTCTAAATATTTATGGACTTTAACGTTAAGTAGACCCAATGATTGATTTTGCATAACGCTACCATTCAGGATTTTTTCTAGAAATGGTGTGAAGGTTGAATATCCTTCAGGAAGACATCTTATCTCATACAAAATAGCTTTGAAAAAAAAAAAATAAATAAATAAATAAAAAAAGCGATAAAACGTGAGGAGTTGCTATCGCTTTTCTACAAATTTATTTTGATGTAATTCTCGCTTCGAATGTACACTGACTTAAAGTTGAAGCTAAACCATTGGCGTCATGAAATGAATTATTTATATCGGGTTTACTAATCTTTGAATCAGAATTCTCTGTGAAGAATTAAAATTGCATATCCGGTAAAATAACAAAAGGCGCGAATATCTTGTTGTTCTCGTCTGCATTTGCGTTCACATGTTCTTTTTAATCATTTTACCCCAAACAAGTCAAGGGAGTTACTGAGTGTTAAGGAATATGAAGAGAAAACACTATTAAGGAAAGGGGACAATAAAGAACAGGAATTAAGAAGACGGCAGATAACATTTGACATTAATACTAAACTGGTTCTCTTATCATCGACAACTAAACTGCTTCTCCCATCAGACTTTTCTAGTAAGGATGGTGGCGAAACACCCGGCAGTATTAAAACCAAGACTTGTCAAACATTCTTGCATGGTCAATAGCCACCGAACATAATGTAGTAGGCTGGAGTTCATAGAAATTTAGTTTTTTTTAATCATTTCGCATCAAGAAAAGCAATAAAGTCACTAAGACGCAAGGGGTGGCTGAGTGTTAGAGAATATGAGAAAAAACATAATTAAGGAGAGAGGACAATAAAAGAGCAATAATTAAGAAGACAGAAGTTAACGATTAACATTGCATTTAATATTTTGCTCTCAAGTTTAAATTTCAGAACTTGATATGAATTTGTATAACTCCCAAACTGGGTCGGGTAGCTGTTTCCCGAGACAAGACTCTTCCCTTCGACATAACCTTATTTGGCGATCCTCTCTGCCCGGGGGCAGAGTGTTTGACCAGTACAGGTGGAGACGAGTCTCCAACTGCGGGATATCTACTAACCACCCCACGCAGTCAGATGTGGCATAAGGCCGAATTTAATGTGGGACATCCGAGCCTGTAGGCTGGACCGAAAAGCAAGATATTTTAACAGTGAACAGGAAGTGCTCTTATTCTAAGCGGTAAGTCTAGCCCCTTATTGTAAATGGACTGTTTCCACAATAAACGATTTAATAAACTTCAGCTATACTTCTAAGTTCTTAGAAACGTTAGAAAAAATTAGAAGCAAAAAATGTTTTCACATGCATTGTCTTTTTAATCCAAGATAATAAGGCTGCTAAGATGCAAGAGAGTACTGAGTGTTAGAGAATATGAGAAAAAAAGCAGTATTGAGAAAAATTATAGCTGGAAGGAAAACAAGAAACTGGAAAAGAGTTCCACAGGCGAGAAGTGCCAGAAAAGAAACTATTAGAATAGAACTTACGGTTGCATCTAGCTAATTGAACAGTAAAACGATGAGACCTAATTGCCAATCGAATCGGACGTTTAAATTCATGCTGTTTAGACAACGAGAAATTATTAATGAAACTGGATACAAAATGGACACTTTTACTGAGCGGCAGAATAAGACAGTTGAAATTTTATAGACAATAAAAAAGAAAGTAGGCTTGGCGAATTTTACACGCACACGACATACTGAGAGGAAGAGAGAGAGAGAGAAAAAAAAAACTAGTAACCACCTGAGTGATATTGAGGGGAGAAGCATTATTTAGGGCTACAAAGATAAGAAATTGTGGAGAGCCGTGATCGACTACGTCCTGAAGCTGTGAAGCTGTGAGTAACAAGTTAGTGTTACAAACCATTAACACCTCACTCACCGAATAGTTGTTACTAAGCTTGGTATAGAACAACGAGAGAGGTTCAGACTCATTACACATTAGTAATGATCAACGAAACTAATTTTATAAAATGTCCCATAATTACTGTTACATTTAGTGTACAAAATTTGAATGAAAACTGTTGTAACCTAGGTAAGGTTACTGAATAGAATAATCACACGAAGGGAGGTAGTGAACGATAATATTTAGGACAAGAACAACACATATAAGATTCGCCAGCGGCGCGTAGAAGAAGTAGTCAACTGCTACTGATTCAAGTGAATTCCACAATGAATCTCCAACTGCAGGATATCTGCCATCCGCACCTCGCGGTCAGATGTGGCACAAAGCCGAATTTAATATTGGGTATCCGAGCCCGTAGACTCGGCCAAAAATTCCCCGCAGACCCCGTATAAAACTGGGTCGGGTAGCTGTTTCCCGAGACGAGACTTCGACATAACCTTATCTGGCGATCCTCTCCGCCCGGAGGCAGAGTGTTTGACCAGAACAGCTGGAGACGAGTCTCCACCTGCAGGATATCTACTAACCGCCCCACGCGGTCAGATGTGGCATAAGGCCGTATTTAATGTGGGGCATCCGAGCCTGTAGGCTGGACCGAAAATTCCCCGAGACCTTGTGTAAAACGTGGTCGGGTAGTTGTTTCCCGAGACAGGACTCTGACCTTCGACATAGCCTCGTCTGGCGGTCCTCTCCGCCCGGGGACAGAGTGTTTGATCAGCACAGCTGGAGACGAATCTTCAATTGCAGGATATTTGATAACCGCCCCACGTGGTCAGATGTGGCACATGGCCGAATTTAAGGTGGGGTATCCGAGCCCGTAGGCTCGGGCAAATATTCCCCGTAGACCCCGTAATAAAACGGGGTCGGGTAGCTGTCTACCACCCCCAAACGAGACTCTGCCCTTCGGCATAGCCTCGTCTGGGTTCCTCTCTGCCTTTGGGCAGAGAGTTCGACTAGCACAGCTGGAGACGAATCTCCAACTGCAGACCAACATACAGTATTTACTACTGTATTTATGTGAATGGAGACGTACCCATTATCGTCGGTAGGTATGCTACAACACAAACATAACACCTATTATGGGAAAGAGGTTGACTCTCATTTAATATACCAGTACTATTGTTTTTTGTCATAGAAGTAGCTACTTTTTTAATCATTTCATCCCTGAACATTGAGACACAAGGGCTTTACTGAGTGTTGAGAATAAGAGAAAAAAACTATTAAACAAAGAGGACAAGAATTAAGAAGACAGAAGATTACAACTGACATTTAAAGTTGATTTGGAAGCAAAAAGCCGAAAGAGAACAAAATATGAGTGAGAAGTACGAGACAAAAAACTGTTAGCATAGAACTTACATTTACATCTAGTCATTTCAACTGTAAAATGATGAGACCTTTCTGCTAATCTAGTATAGCGTTTAAATTCATAAAATCTAGGTACCATAGTGAAGAGCTCATCCGAGCAGTTACAATGAAAATATTTATAGAAAAGGCACAGGGAAACTAATAAGCTGCAGTAGGAAAAAGTGACTTAAGACGAGGTGCCAGGTCAAGACCAATAAAAGAGAGTCAGACAGTTGAAATTTCATGGACAGTAAAAGAGGAAAGAGAGTTTTGCGAATTTGACATTCATTGAGGAGGCAAAGAGAAACAGCTAGTAATCTACTTAGTGAAGGGAGAAGCATTAACTACAAAGAGTAGGAAGATGTGGACAGCCGTGATCGAGAAAGATATTTATTTTGTGAAAATACAGAAATGTGGCACAAGGCCGAAAGAGGAGGTTTGTTAGGTTGACCTTCTGTCTTACAATGAAATTTAGCTGGCCACAATTACTGACCCAAACATACCACAGTATTTCTTGCAAAACAACTTTCTTATTAATCTTACTACATTCACCATAATACCTCAAATTCTCCATGAAGTTCAAACTAGTTCCCATATGTAATATTTTTTGTCTGTGGGGTGGAGAGGGAATAAAAAACAATTTAAGTCTAACCCCAATGTGTATTTACAATCAGCCGCAGTCGAGGGCACATTATAACAAATGACATGAAAATATTTACTGTAATTCCCCATGTATAATAAGCATTTTTTTTTAAAAATAATAAGCAAAATCAGGGGTGCGTATTATACACAGCTACAAAAAATCTTTAAAAAATTGCCGTAAAATAAAATAAGAATTATCATAAAACTAAATTAGAATAATATTATTTTATATTTAAAACTAATTTTTTAAAATAAGAGTAGGAAACACTGGCCTTAATGAAATTGGAGAGATACAATTTATAGGGATGCGTATTATGCATGAGTAGAAGCATTTTCCCACACTTCCAGCACAATTTTAGATGTGCGTATTATAGATGAAGGCGTATTATACATGGGGAATTACGGTATATAAAAAGAGGCAAGCTACGTCACGGCGGTGGGAAAGTGACTATATATGTCGCACAATTCAGTAACCCTCTGCTTTGAGTGGCTATTGAGCCTAGAATTAGATTGGATGAACATCAGCATGAAAAAGTTTTATAGCATCATAACTGAAAAGCAATTAGTATTACCAAACTAGGTTTAGCAAATAATTAATAAAAAAACAAACTAAGGTATAAATGCGGAACTATGAAAGTGCTTATACAAACCATATAAAAGCGGGAACTGTCCCTTCTCCCTTTTATATGGTCAACACAGCCAACTCAACACCGTCGACTCAACTCCTCCATCTCAACACCGTCGATTGAGCGCCGGGGCAACTCAGGGCAGAGACAACTGAGGACAAAGAAAAAATATTTTAATATGTCGAATTTACATTATTAAAAAATAAATTTCATTACGATTTACTTTATTAAAAATAATTAAAAACAAGAGTGTTTTATTGAACTATTTTTATATGTCAATTTACTTTATTAAAAAATAAATTTCTTAACGATTTACTTAATTAAAAATAATTAAAAAACTGGTTCATATTTTACATAATATCTTTTCAAATGCCTTATTTGAAGAAAAATATTCACTAATTAAGGTTTTAATCCTTCATAAATTACTTTTATTCAGTTATAAAACATTTGTTTTTCTGGTGCTGTGTTTTCTCGGTTCTGAGTTGTCCTGGCGCTCAGTCGGCGGTGTTGAGTTTTTCTGCAACGCATACAAAAAGTGTATATAATTTGATGCTGATTACGTTTTCTTTATTTTTCTAGTTGTTTAGACAAATGAGTTGTTTTGCTTTAGATATTTTTTACCTTTCTGAGAGGGGAAGTGGCTTCATATAGAGAGCCTTTGTTAAATAAACGTCTTATCGACGTCTCATACAAAAGAGCCTTGGATAAAAAAATAAATTAATTAAAAAGCGATAAAACGTGAAGATTAAGGCAAGTTTATTGCGACGTAATGCTAGCTTCAAGTTAACGTTGGAGTCGGACTCTGACAATTGTTTAAAATCTTTTCACTCGAAATGACAATCTGTTAATTCCTTCTGGTATGATTAACACGTACAGAGGAATTGCTCAGAAGATAAGGGATTAAAGAGAACAAAAGGCAGCAGAAAAACGGTAATGATGGAGAAAAATTGTGTAAAGGAATGGAGGAAAAGAAATCCCTTTTTTTAAAACACAAGAAAAAAAATACTTGAATCAGAGGAAAAAAAAATGGCCAGACCGTCGAATTCTTAGAGCTCAGTCGGTTAAACGTGCCGGTTCATTCAATCTGGTATGCCTTTAGCAAAAAGAGATTAGAGATCGAATCTCGTCGAAGGTCTCTTGATTTAAGATGCGTGCTGTCTACTTATTGGCATACATTGGCGGCTTAAGTAAAATCACCATAAAAAGATACAAAGAAAAAATTATCCTATATCACAGTGAATATTGAGGTACCTCGAGGCGGCGTAATGGTTAAGCAAGCTTGTCTCTCTAGAACAAGCACGTTCTGATGATGCCACGATTCTATTCATACGGGAGGCTTGCCAGGAAACTGATACTTATAAAATCTTTGTGCCACTATCGACGTGAGGAGTGTGTGAATACCGGGGGACAAACAATTTAAACATTTGAGGGATTGATATATTATTATTGATATGTTTGTATAATCAATACAATACGTTAGTACGCGCGTTTTTTTCATTACTGTATACCTACTTTTGCATCGGTCCTGTATTTATTGAACCCGAAGTTAGTTTAAAGGACATGCCCTTCCATTCTGTAGAGGAAAGGGAAGAAAGTGTCTACCGTTCTTTTTTTTTTCGTTATTAAACTTTACCATTAAGGGATTAAAGAGATTAACGTTTGCAACCGTTTAGAGTAAGACTACAATTTCTCTTATTAATGTTTAGAAAGAAAATATTTTTGTTTTGAAAAAAGCATTAACACAGGAACTGACTTTCCCCATAATTTATTAAAAAAATATAATATTTGTTCATCGAAGAAAATTAAATCTGTTTTTCTTTGACACTACTGGTTTGCTCCTGACTTGAATTGAGAATGAAAGAAATATTTCATCGAAAAATATTGTCTAAGACACTTTTTAGTTTTATATTTTATTAGGTTATGAAACTGTTGTGGTAGGATCCACCTAATTTGCATAAATATGGTTGGTACCGGGAAGAGAGGGAGGAATCAAGAGATTCAACCAGAGACTCTGCCCGACTGCGACTCAGTCAACACATTCTCCAGGAACGGTCTTACCAGGAATATGCAAAAGACTATATGTAAATATTGTGTACACTTTCTTGTTTCAATACATTTTGTTCTAAGTACATTTTGTGTTGCATTATTATCCCATGCATTAGTCAAGTTTCAACAGAAACAAAAACCGAATTTAATTCTTGCACTAAGAATTAAATTCGGTTTTTGTTTCATTTAGACGATGATCTGATCAGTTTTGATTGGTTGGTTAAAAATGCCTACCAAATAGGGAAGCAGATTCAAGAGTGTAAATCAATCAGTGAAATGTTATGCTTATTTTATGTCATGTTTTATTCGTTCAAGGATACGAAGAAATACACACCCACATACAATGACACACCCAAAAAGAATCACACGTACCAGAAAAGAATCACACACGCCCAAAGAGAAAATAGAAGCATGCATAAAAACACGCCCCCAAAGCACACAAAAACAGAAACACATACAAAAAGCACTTACACGAACACACAAGAAAGACACATGCACGAACACACACACAGACACATGCACGAAAATACACACAAAAAACACATACCTGGGAGCGCATAAAAAGCAAATACACGAATATACACAAATACACATGCAAAGATACGAGAAAAAAACATACCTCAACACACAAAAACGTATATGAATGCACACATACAAAAACACATACACAAGCACAAAAATACATACACATACAAAAACGCATCCACGAAACATAATAAGACATGCACAAGCAAAGTGAAAGCACATATACGAACGCACACAATTAAGCGCATTCATGAATACAAGCACATACAAAGCACACGAACAAACACAAAAACATTCCCGAACACTCAAAACACATACAGGAACACAAACACATACACAACACATACAAGGGCATACACATATACACGAACATACTCATGAAAAAAAAAAACATACAAAAACAGAAGAAACACATACACGAATAGACACGCAAAAATGCAACATTGAACGCATTCACAAAACTGATACACGAACACACATGGAAAAGTCACACATGAACACATACAAAAAACACATAAACAAATACGCACGCTGAAATACATACATGAACACACACACAAAACACATACACAAACACGCACTCAAAATTCACACATGAGCAAAGACACGAATCACATACACGAACACACACGCAAATATACATACATGAACACATACACAAACATATACACAAACACACATGCAAAAATACATGCTAAGTATTTTATGAAAGAAAAGAAAAAAAAAACAGTTTTTTTTTATTATAAACTTAAGGCTTAGCCTATGTCTCACTTTTGTGCCGGGCAAAAAATCGTCTAAACCAATTCGCATACGGCGATACCACGTTGAAACATCGGTTCTCGTACGGTCACCGAAGTTAAACAACGTAGAACCTGGTCAATACTTAGATGGGTGATCGTTTGGGAATACCATATTCTACAAGCTTGGATGTGCAGGCGTTTGAACAATATTTTCGGATTTTAAATAACCTGCAAAAGGTTGATAAACCGTAAAAAAACAAATAAATCACTCTAAACCTAATTGTCAATAAAGTCGTATTTTGCTAGCCGTTTGGTGCCCGTGTTATTAAAATAATTCTATCCATCCGTAAAAAGTATTTTAAGAGAAAGATTTTACAAATTTCAATCGAAAACAGTACTGGCTGCTCGGTGAATGAATGCTAAATGTTTCCTTATAGGGAAACAGTTAATATTACCATTAACGTTACCATAAAATATACTCGACTACTCAACAATTGTAGCTATTTTCACCTCGAATTGCTATTTACTCTTGGGAAAGAATTTAGAGTTGTCTTCTCCACAGATTCCTTTTCTTTATTATTTGTGAATTGCCATGACATCTTGCAGAAGAGATTGGAATGGTTTTCAACAGCATTCTCGATGGTTTAGAATTTAGAGTACTGCTTCATTTACACTCACTGACAGCCAAGGTTAGAATGCCCAGTCTACCCTACTATTTAACCAATTCGCTTGTATCAAATGCCTTGACCCTTTATCATGTAGACAATCTAGGGTCTCTCTCCAGATGTCTTTTCTTAATTATCTGTGAATTGCCATGACTTCTTGGGAAAGATAGTGGAGCGATTTCCCGTTTCCATCCTGAAGTTTTGGAATTCAAATATTTTTCCCCCTCTTCTACTGATCGCCACCCAAGTGTCTCTAAAAATAAAATAAAAAAAAACAAAAAAAAACCAAACAAACAAAATAAACGTACATCTTAATTGTCAAGAAAAGCATGAAATTTTACATAAAATATCCTCACTTGGCAGAGAAATAGAATTACCCGATAAAAGGTCACCTTGTTAGGTTAGAAGGATATACGTTCCCGTATCAAGTAACTGGACTGAACAAGATTACTGAATTATATTCTTGGTAGAAAGCCCCATTAAAAATTGGGAAGTGATCAATATGATGAAATTATTTTCGTCCATCATGCTAAATTCTTTCAAGAAGAAGTAAAATATTTCATTGCTGGATTTTTGCCAAAGCTAGTAAAAATTATGATTAAGTGCTTAAAAAATTTGGCAATGATTTGGTTAAACTAAATGGCGTGGTTTTATTGGAAGATATTTTTCATATGTATTATTATGCACTTTAAATGTATATGATGTAATGTTCTTTTGGCAAATTAAGTTTTTGGAGGTGTTCGATTTATAATGTAAAACTAGATCTTCACTTTGCAAGTAAGAAAAACTTAACAGGAAAATCAGTAGCGATTTATTGTCCGTTGAAGAAGTAACCTATTTTTTTAAACGAAAAAAAAAAAAAAAAAAAAAAAAACAAAAAAAAAACGATTAAATTTCCTAAACAATGATAAAATTATTATCATGCTAATATCATCAATAAAAATAACAGTAAAATAATTTTTTTTACATTGGCCTTGTTCAGGGTGAACTTCAAAGAGCCACCCGATGTAGAGCGTAAGAGAGTAAGAGGTACAGATTATTAAGAGATGTGGGGAAGATAACTTAACTAGGTTAAGATTGTAGTGATCGAGGAAGCACTTCTTGAGAGACAGTTTCACTAAGCAGTGGTTTGTGGGAAGAAGCTTCTAAATTAGAACTTATATTTTACTAATGTAACCGTAAGTTCTATGCTAATAGTTTCTTCCTTTGCACTTCTCGCTTATGGAACTCTCTCCTGGCTTCTTGTTCCCCAGTCAACTTTGATGTTCAAAAATTTAAATGCAGTGTCAATCGTTATCTTCTGTGTTCTTAATTCTTGTTCTTTTATCGTTCACTCTCCTTAATAGTATTTTATAGTTTATTGATTATTTATTCAAATGACCTAGCAGGGACATCCACGAGTCTATCACACTAGCAATCATGGTACCACATCAATGTCGGAAGGTCATCAGTGTGGTACCCCCTATCTGTACATAGTTGGTCAATGTAGGTAGTTGCTGGGGTACCAGTACCCCTAGCGTCATGGCTAGATCTCCAGAGCAGTTGATCACTAGCAAGTTCGTGTTTTTACCCGCCAACAGTGTTCTTTAAAGAGCATTCTGTGCCGACGTAAGATTGTAGAAATATCAGTCAATATAGCTGTGATTTACTTGGATGTTGGCTCCAGGAGGTGTTAAGTACAGCTCTCAGCATCTGAGTGTAGGTCCCATCAAGTTTAGACACAGGGGGTTTACTTAACGTCCAAGAGGTGGCACCATCCATTAAAACAAACTCTACAGTGCCGCGTAAGAATCTCCATTTGAGGTTTTCTGGTAGGTCGGATTTCCAGAATTTATCCATTTTTATTTAAGAAGGCCCAGGCTTTAGCTGTGTAAATTTTCACAACCTTTTCAGTAGAATTTATTTCGCTTCCTTGACATGTAACAGCTTCGACAGATTTTATTGATTAATTCATCGACAGTCTGTATTAAGCCTTGCTGGTTGAAGCTCATTAATTCAATTTTAGAGGCATTGGCATAGAGACCAACATCGTTAGCAGCAATTTTTAGATCATGAAAGAGAAAAATGCCATTGATAATAGTATCTGTAGTGATAGTTAGGTCATCTACCAATATTGATAGCAATTTGTAGGTTCAGAAAATCTGAGCACAACAGTTGGTAACCTATTTGCTGCGTAAACGAAGTACCGTAAGATTAGTAAAAGGACGAGATATCGCTACTGTTGTTCCTTAAAGCCGGTAAATGATAGTTAAACCATTTTTGTACTCTATAATATCCATAATTTTAAAGTACGGATTGCAACTGTATCTTTGTTTAGAACTTAAAAGATCACGACATGGTGGCTAAAACTGATGGAACTTAGTAATATAGTTTGTGTGAGTTCTTTCCATGGAAACAGCGACAGAGCGGCGAGAGACTTAGGACGTTTCGTCTGTGGGAAAGGCTTTGTAAGAGGTGCAGGTTATGGAAATATTTGGGGAATTTACCGGTTAACCCTTGATTCAGATTATAGTGATTGGAGAAACATTTTGGGAGTCGGTTCCAAAGAGCAGTGGGGAGAATCTGCTGGAGTGGAACTTACGAATGGAATACGAAGGGAATGGGGGTGGTTGGCTATAATGTGCGCAGCGTGGCGGGTCTTAGCCCTAAAGGTTAAAACTGGTGGAACCAAGGAATGTAGTTCGTCTGAGAACGTCCCATGGAAATAGCAATAGAGCAGCCTGAGGCTGTTAGAAAGGGCTTGTAAGGTGGAAAATAATTCATCACCCACAATGATGCTGTTATGCGTTTGGACTCTATCGAAACTAGAAAGTGAAGACTGTGCAGCTCCTGGCCAAATATGATAGCTGTACTCCATTTTTGGCCTGATCTAGATTTTGTAAAGATAGGCGATAGCAGGAATCGGATACTTACTGGAGTGGTACAGGGATCTGACCATTTTCCCTGCATCTTTAGCGGTCGTGCTACACTTGAGACCTAGGTTGAATTTAAGCTGCAGTAGGCGTTCAAGGCACGGGGCCACCCTGAGGAAACATCTATTCATCGTAATTGGTGATAGTTTAGGGTCCGATCGTCGATGATAAAATGTAAGTAGTTTAGTCTTCGAGGCGTTGAATGTAACAAGACAGTCCCCCACCCCCCTAGCTGTTAGAGCTAAGTCAGAAGAGAGATCTGCTGTTAATCTTTGCTTATGTAGAATTTGGAAAATGTATCCATAAACCGTTGTATCATTTTTGAAGAGGTTATTGTGTTTATAGATGAATCCACGCGGAATTTGTCCCACAGAGTCGCAGTTCTAGAAAAAGAACTGGGTTGAACTTCTTTCTTACAAATGGAATACGAGGGAAAATGTGGATGATTCGGCTCCGTGAATATAGAATGGACGTAAAGAATGGAACTCGTTTGAACGTTTGTCCTTTTAGGGAAATCTAAGACAGCGTGGAAAAATTTTCGTGTGACGCGTTACCCACCAACTGTATTGCAACTGCAATTGAAAATAAGTTTAACGTAAAATTTGTAACAATGATTTCTAAAATAATAAAAGACTTAATACAAAACAAAATAATAAACTAAAAATTGAAGGAGGAATTTACTCTATCACCCGTAATTATTGCCACAAAGAATACATAGGAGAAACCTTAAGAAATTTAAATAAAAAATTATATGAACACAAAAGGTATCTTTTGTAGAACAACACACTCAGTGTATTTGTTGCTCACCGTGAAAAGTCTTGCCATAATTTTGTTTTAATAATGCTACACTAATTAAAAGAGAACGCAATTTATTAAGACGAAAATGTATAGAAAGTGCTTTAATCACTAGATCAACCACAGTAAATTTACGTCCTGGATCTTGCAACATTTTACCTTTTTTGACAGATCTTCTCTTATCACAATGTGGGATAATTAATCACAAAAGTGACTGAAACATAAACAAAAAGAAACTAAATTTAATCGTCAACGCTATATACCTAAAACATTTAAAAATATATATATTTAAAATTCTCAGCATTTCCTCTCCTTCGTGCGCATGTGTAGTCGCATCAACGTAAACATCGATTTAGTCCAGTGAACTCCTAGAGGACGAAACGAATCACACAAAAACTTTCAACTTTGTTATAGATTTACCTAAAATTGTTCTTGGTATATATGTAAAAAAATTATATATTCTTTTCCAAGTAGTATTAATGCAAAGAAGAAACTTAGTGACGGGACCTATGGTGGAAGTCATATTGCTTTTATGTGAGAAAATAAGGTCAAACAGGCTCATTAAAAGTAACAGAAGAATCATTTCTGCAAAAATTCTATAAAAGTCGTATTAACGTAAATATCACTTTATTCCGATAAAATCCTAAAGGGCGAAACGCTTCACACGAAAACCTTTTTGACTTTGTTACAGATTTTCTTAAAATTGATATAAAAATATTGTCCAAGTAGGATTAATGCAGAAGGTAAAGTGACCTTAGTAACAGGCCCTAAAGTGGCAGTCCTACTGCTTTTGTAATAGAAATATGGTCAAATTAGGCTAATGTTCTTGTTACAACTAAGAGAAGAATCACTTCTGCAAAAATTCTATAAAAGTCGCATTAATGTAAAAATCACTTTAGTCCGATAAAATCCTGAAGGATGAATCTAGTTACACGAAAACTTTTCCCACTGATTTAGACTTCCATAAAACTGTACTTGATATATACAAAAACGTAGTCAAATTAATGCAAAGAAGAAAATGAACTCAGTAACAGGCCTTATAGTGGCAGTTCTGTTGCTTTTGTGAGCAAGAATAAGATCAAACAGGCTAATGCTCTCTTGCTTTGTTTGAGATTTCCTTAAAATATATGATATATAAAAATATATATCGTTTTCCCAATATTTGCCATGAAAGTACCAATCGAGTAACGATAAGCGTGCAGCATTGCTTCTATGGTAAAAGAGTCAGTAGAGTAAAAAAATATGTCATCTGTCACAAGACCGAATAAACGATTTCATTCCTTTTAAAGGAAAAAAAAACATATAGAAGAAAAGTTCTTTTAGCGTAACCGATATTTGCTACAGATTTGGTTACTGCTACATTGGAAGAGAATTTTATTCAGTCCATGTGAATGTGACATTCATTCTCCTAAAGACTAAAACGTCTTTAGCAAAAAGCAATTCACATGGGTCCGGTGAAATCGAACGATTGCGTGCGAGGTGAGATTAATGGAGCGTAAATGGCTCAGAATCCAACCCCCCTCAGTGTCCTGAATTTATATCTTTCAGCACTTTTTCCCTAACTTTCAGCATGTCAGAAAAAGCTGTACAATTTCGTCACAAGCGTGGGGAGGAGGATGTAAAAGAATGGATACAAACGAGACGTGGTTGCATCAACGAACGGCGAGAATAGCATGGACAAAATTTATCCGCCCATTCAAACGAAATATGGCACAAGGCCATTTAAATCGAAAATTCCAACGCGTACATGAAAGTGGTAAAAAAAATATTGTTCCATCTTTACAAGTTTCAGGTGAGACAAAAAAAATGAAGTACAGCTGCCATATTTTGGGTGAACCTGACCAGTCAGCCTTGTGGGTGATGATATATTTCCTACCCTACAACCCATTTTTCGCAGACGAAACGTTGCCAGGCTATCGCTACTCGGTCACTATTTTCATGTTCAGACGAGCTACCTTTCTTAGTTCCAGACTGTGGAAGACTGTAATCGTCTGCCACATTTGGCCAAGGGGTTTTGCTATATATCTTCAGATTCTTTACGAAATCCAAAGAAGCGTCTATAAGGTTATCGGTCCTGACCTAATCGAATTCAATCACTTTCCCACCACCGTAACGAGGGTCCACTGTAAATTTTCTATAAATATTTACACTGCAATTATCTTAATGTGCTTTTATCCTTGGCTCATCGACTGAATATATTTAAGTGTGCTACTAGATTAGCAACTACGTCTCAACGTTTTACTGTTGAAATAGCTAGATGAAACCCTATGTTTTTATTTTAATAGTTTATTTTCTCACACTTGTTGCCTGTGGAACTCGTTTCTATCTTCTTGCTTCTCTGCTACCTATGATCTTCGACAATTTAAGTACAGTACCAATCGCCATTTTTTGTCTTCCTGAAACCTGTAGGGGTTATTGAATTGTAGGGGTCTAATAATCCCTACACATTTACATTACCGCAAATGTAACAAAATAATGAACAATAATATTCAAGACAATAATGTTTGTATAGCAATAAATAAAATTTTTTATATAACAAAACGTACAAACATTTGTTGAAAATGTTATTTAAAACATTCAAATGTCTTTGTATGTTTGGATTTGATTTTTAGTGATGTTCAGATTATATAGATCTTGGAATAACGTGTGTAATAATTTGGTCTATGTTGAAATTAAACAGCTTGAGATTTACGAAAATTGTCTGTGAATGAAGTGGACTTACTTTGTGTTTTAACTTGGTTGTCATTCTTTGATATTTGTTGACTTTTAGTTACCTTATGTTGAAAGAGCGAATCAGGATGTTTTAGTGTTAAAAGAATTTTAACGTATAGTCTGAAATGAAGAATATTGGCACGTGCGGTATAGCTCCGGGTTAGATTCCCCCCCCCTCACTGTCTGTTTCTGAGTTTTGTGTCGTTAATATACACAATATGTCTCACGTGGTAGACTGCAGAATTTTTTGGCGCAAATGTATTGTTGTTCGAGTCAAAAATAGGGTTGGTACATTCGGACGTAGTTGGCGACACATAATTGATATTTTTCAGCCAATCAGAATGCGTTGTTGTATTATTACATTTAGAGCCTGCGAGAACAAGAGAATACCACTGTCTTCCTGAAACACGTTCTTTTATTGTCCTTTCTCTTCACTAACGACTTCACAATTTCTTTCACTCTGTTGTGATGTGTCTATTATTTTGTTAAGTATCAGTCACTCTTAGAGAAAGTCTAGCTGCAGATTACTCCTGCACTGTCTCAGACAATCGCTTAATTTGCTGCCTCATTATTTACTGAAGACCTCCCCACAATGCGAGATGTGGCATAAGGCCGTTTTTTAACGTGGGTCGATTCTGAGTCCCTAGGCTCGAGCAAAACTGATCGTAGACCCCGTAGTTGTCGGGTAGCTGTCTACTTCTCCAAACGAGAATCTGTCCTTCGGTATAGACTCGTCTGGAGGCAGAGAGGTCGACAAGTAGAGTATTAGCAAACAAAGATCTTTTGCTGACACGGTATTTACCCAAGACCCAACAAACCGGGATTTTTTTAATCTGGGACAGTTCCCATCGAGGAAAAATTCCACGTAGACCCCGCATGCAGGGGGTTGGATAACTGTCTACCTCTCGAGACGTGACTCTGCCCATAGTCTTGTTTGGGTACCTCCCTGCCCGAGGGCAGAGAGTTCAACAAGTTGGGTATTGTCAAACCCAGAGGTTTTTCTGTTACGGTATTTATGCAAGACCTCCCCACAAGGCCGTTTTTTTTAACGTGGGGCCCAGGTAAAAAATTGTCCGTAGACTCCGTATACACGGGGCTGGTAGTTGTCTATCTTCTCAGACGAGACTCTGCCCTTCAGTATAGCCTCGTCTGGGTTCCGGAAGCAGAGAGATCGATGAGCAGAGCACCAGAAAACAAAGGTTTTGCTGTTTCTCAAATTCTCTTGTTCCATCCTCACATTTATACACGTGTGACCGAGCCCCCCTCGTCGCTCTGGGTATAACATCTCCCCCTGTAAAAAAAAAGTTGTTTTTAACAACTGGAGTGGGTATCAGGAGAAAAATGCCAGTCGCTCCAATAATAATGTCTGACCCATTTCTTTATACTCCCTGAGTCTTAATTGATTTATATGCCTTTTATGTAGGCCATTTCTTCCCTTAATCAAATACACCACAATGCTGATGTGTTTGTAGATTCTTCCTGGTTTCCATTTTTGTTAACCTACTCGGTAAACCCAAAGTTATAATGTTTCGCCTTTTTGCCAAAAAGGTTGTCATTTTATTTATCAGTGTATTCGTCGGCAACAGTTTATCAAATGCTGACGTTATTTTCTGATTACACATTTGTACTGCCGACGAAGTAACATCAAGTGGGTTTAGGTTTCGAGTTTGCCTATAAGCGGCCCAAAATTATTGAAGTGACTCTTCCATTTCCTCTCCATCGATTTGATATTTTCATGGTTCTTTTTAAGAGTTTCTACACATTTTTCTCCGCATCCATCTCATCTCGAATGGTACAGTGACGTTGTTACGTGTTCGACGGTCTGTTCTCTTCAAAATTCTTTGAATTCAACTGCCGCAAACGGTGTGCCATTATCTGTTACTATTTTGTTCCGAATTCCAAATCTGGCAAACAGTCCACGTAATATTTTAATAGTACTCCTGGTTGTCGCTCTGATACATCTTACCACTTATAGCTAATTAGAAAAACTATTTAGTATTACTAAATTCAATTGTTTTCAATCGTTATGAGTCTACCGATTGAATAGAATTTTATTATAAACAATTGTCTTGTAAATGGGATTTTTAAAGCATTCTGAATGTAAAAATAAAGAAAAAAGTGTGCAAGACAATAAGAAACACTATCTGCCAAAAAAAGTGAAGTTTTGTTGAAATCGGATGAAAAATGTAGGAAATCCGATCCCATATATAAACGAACACACACACACACACACACAAACAACCTGGGTTTTATAAGTATAACTCGATATGAGTTGTCTCTCTTTCATTCTCGTGATGCCTCTTAATCGTGTTTTCAAATTGATTTCGTGCAAAAACAATTGTGTTTTTCCAATTTTTGGCGCTGTTAGAACCACCGCAAGGTAATTTTACGTAGTCCTGTGAAGTTTTGTTGAAATCGGTTGAAAAATGTAGGAAACCCGATCCAATACACACACACACACACACACACACACACACACACACACACACACACACACAATCTGCGTTTTATAATAAGTTAGATACCCCAGGGTGTCCTCTGTGGAACCGTTTCAATATCTGTTTTTGCAAAGTCTCTGATATTACTACTCGTTTTCCATACATCAAACACATGTCATATATGGAAAGTGACTTTTCCTTATCACAAATTGAAAAATCCTACCAAAAACTGGCACGAATATCGAACCATCTGACATTCCTACACCGATGGTAATAAGTATGGAGACAAAGATAATGTAAATAGTGTACATAATACCTCATCTCAGAAATATAGACAGATACTGAAAGGCCGAAACGTTGTAATGAATATGGCGGCAAAGATGAGGACAATAGTCCGAATAATGTAAATAGTATACATAATACTTCATCACAGAAATATAGACAGATACTAAAGGGCCGAAACGTTGTAATAAATATGGCAACAGATATGAGGGCAATAGTCCGAATAATGTAAATAGTGTACATAATACTTCATCTCAGAAATATAGACACGTACTGAAAGGCCGAAACGTTGTAATAAATATGGCGACAAAGATGAGAACAATAGTCCGAATAATGTAAATGGTGTACATAATACCTCATCTCAGAAATATAGACAGATTCTAGGATTCACTCTTAATATCTTCTTTCGTAATTGATAACACACTTATTTTATTCCATAGTGTATATTTTATTTCTTTCCCAGTTTTTATTAAGACAATGACAATATCTTCAAGTAAACCACATACGTAATCTCGACACACTACCCGCATGTCTAATATTTTGATGGCAAATCTTCAATAGTGAAATCATATACTAGAAACATCGTAGCCCATTGTTGTAGGCGGTTTGCCGAATGTACGAGAATGCCTTTTTTCGTGTCGAATATTTCCAAAAGTAGTTTATAATCGACTTGTATTAGAAACTTTTTACCGTGTAACATTCTGTGGAATTTTTTCTTGCAAAAATTAATGTCAATTATTCTTTCAATTTGACTATAATTTATTTCTTGATAAAGTTCTTTATACATGAGTAACAACAGTTTTTTCTGTCCTTTTTTGTGTAATAATACAAGCTCTGATACTGTATTCACGAGCATCGGCAGTTACTATTATTTCCAATGAAGGGTCAAAATACGTCAGCGCAAGCGCAGAACATTACATTTTTTTTCAAATGCCTTCTGGCAGTCAGCCGACCAATTCCATTGTTTATCCTTTTTAGAAGCCCATTCAATGGAACTCTCGGTTTATACATTTTTGGTTTATACCGGCTATATTAATTCAACATTCCTAAAAATGATTGTGTCTATGACCAGTTTTTATCAATAATTTGGTCTAAATATTTAATTTGGGAAATAAATAAATTCGCAATTGTCTTCGGCCAGTTTAATGTTTGATGCTCAACTCTACGAGAGCACCTTTTTGCGACTGCTTGGTCTCACACTGTCCACTGATCTGAAGTGGAACAAATACATTGAATCAATAGCTTCATCTACCGCAAGGAAAATTGGTTCTCTGTGTCGCGCCAGAAAGATTTCCCCGCCCGAGTCCATCCTTAAACGAAATACTACTGCCATATATGGTCTGGAGCCCCCGTTGTTCGTTTTAAGGTCCGCGACAAAATTCCAGAGAAGGATATATCAATGTGATTGGCACGGATCTGGCATCTCGTTTACAGTCACTTTCTCCTAGACGTGCCGTTGCTTCCCTCAGTCTTTTCTACAAATAATTTCACGGTAACTGCTCCGACGAGCTAGCTTCGCTAGTTTCCAATCTGCATGAATTTAAACGTGCTCCTTAGTTGGTATCTCAGTCCCACCCTTTCACTGTCGGAGCAGTTAAATGTAGCCGTCTCTTCTACTCCAATAGCTTCATGTCTCGCACTTCCCGTCTGTGGAATTCCCTTCCTCTTATTTGCTTCCCTGATAGCTATAATCTCCAACTATCCAAATGCAATATCAATCGACGTCTCCAGATGCCTTGATCTATTCCCCGTCCTTCTCTTCATCCTTTCCTCTATCACGCCTCTCTATAACCGTTTGCGTGCTAGTGGCACTCCCGCTTTGCCTGGGGTGAAATACCCTCCCCGCAAAAAAAACCCTCTTATTCGTTCTAAAACTCTTGCTAGAGCCTTCTGTCTTCGTCTACCGTTTTGCTTTCAATCATAAAATCATCCGATTGGAAAATCGAGTCCGGTCAGCATCGTATCTATAATTTGTTGGAAAATTGCCAGAGCGACTTTTACACCAAATGAAATAACCGTTTATGCGTATTAATTGTAAAAAAAATCCTTATTTTTCCATTTCAACTTGAAGGTACGCATCCAACAAATCTATTTTGGAGAACATATCTCCCTTGTTTAATTTTGTAAATGCCTCTTCTGCCGTTGGTAACGTATAATTATGGTTTTGTAGGTGCGTTATTCAACACCGTTGAAAAATCTCCCCACACTCGTAGTTTACCAGTCTTTTTTTGGCAATAAACAATGGCCGTTACCCAACTTATAGGGTCGACTGGTGGAATAACTTCCATATTCTGTAGTCTGTCCAGCAAAAGTAACGGGTCTTTTTGGTTTAAAAGTCAGTCTCACATTTTCTTTTAACCGTAAAGAATCCTTTATTTTAGTGCAGAGACAATTCCTCTGTAAACAAGACTTTATACTTTTGCATAATTTTTCTTTAAAACGTCAATATTCACATTTGAGCATCTGACAGATTCAAAAATAGAATTGATTGGAGCAGTTCATAAATTAAACAAATATAGCCAATCGGTTCCTAATAAATTTAACTGTTTTCATTTTGTCACGTATGCCTCTACATTAACTTATATTTTGGAACAAAACTTCGCAATTCAATTCACCTGCTATTTTTACTTTCTCCCGAACCGCTACACGCTTCGAGGTAACTTTTTTCAATTTCAGTGCACCTATATTTTTTACCAAGTCTCTTCTGAAATTATAATAATATCAGAGAGATATCTAATTGTAGGGTCATGGTTTTGTTATTCATACAGACGCGAATAAATCTTCTATTTATAGTGTTTTTCCTTTTTCAAGTAGCTAAAATTACTTTCACAAAATCTATTCTTCTAGCGCGGGAATAATTCTTTTTTTTTTTTTTTTTAATTTTTCCACCTGCAGAAATCCTTTTTGTGTCCAAGCTTCCCACAAAAGAAACATTTTTTTTGTTTTAAACGGGCAATTGTTCCGGAAATGCATTCCCCCAGAACAGTAACAGGGGTTCAGTGCAGTATTTTTTTTTTTTGTCGTTTTTTTTCTTTTTATTGCTTGAACCTCCATTTTTATTTCCTCCTATTCTTCAGTTTGACACGTCAAGTTTTAAATTTATTAACCTTTTACACTCCTCAACCATCGTTTCTAAATTTATCCCTGGGTCCTGTTCAAGCTTTGCTAACATTCTTATCCTTATTTTGTTATATTTGTGACTTTAAACCCAATACGAAAATTAAACATTTGAACTGGTTTTTCGTTAAATATTTTAATTTACACTTTTCATATTCCCTGTTCTCTATTCCCCCATGAAGGAAAAATCGCCTCTTTCTTTTTCCTTCATATCATTGATATCTGGTATGGAATACAGAGATTTTTTTTCGATAAAAATTGTCAAAAAAAACAAAAATAAATAAATAAATAAATAAATAAAAACAAAAAAACTATTACCGTATTTTAAAATCTACATCACTTGGAGTTTTTGGTAATATAAAATTACAGTCCTTTTCGTATTCTTTTGTCCCCAAACTCCTCTGTTGTTTAGCGCCTTTTTTTTTGTCAGTCCACCCAGCATATTCTTTTTTTTTCTTCTCAAACGTGAGATTATCCTCCGTGGCGTAATTAAATTCCGGAATTAAATTTGATACGGATTACGTTGGATGTGAAACTTTTTCTCTTTACTCCTAAGAATGCTTCCAAAATCTGTGTCTGATGTTGGAAATGTTACTAGAACACTTCCATTTTGGTAGAAGAAAGAAAGAAAGGAGTTATTTATTTTTTTAATTTCCACAATCTCGTCTCGTCATCTCAGTAATTTTCAGTTACACTTAGAGAAAATTCAGCTGCAGATTACAATTGTATTTTCTAAGACGACAGCTAAATACGGCTTTTGCTGTCTTATTATTTATTGCACAATGTACAAATGTGGCACAAGGCGAAAACTTGGGGGTGGGGATGGCTGGTCTTCAGTCTTATATTGAAACTTAGCTAGCCACAATCACTGACCCAAACAAATCAACACATTCGTAATAACCATTCTTACTACATCTACCATAATATCACAGAGACTCTATAGAAGTTCTAACTAATCCCCAAATATAAAATTTGTTTGTGGAAGACAAAATAACAACTTTAAAAATTTATAACCCAATGAATATTTACAATAGAATTAAGATTTATTCACATGAAACAAAACAAAACAGTTTTTGGCAGTAAAAAAAACCCCACAATCCCCCAAATGTGACAGAACATAAGTTAATTGGACGATATAAATGTGAGACTTAAATAATCAAAACACTCTTTACCCTAACACTCACCCGAACGCACACTTATTAAAACACAACAATACAAAAATTACACCCGAAATACAAAAAGCGTTCCGCATCCACCAGAGAACTGGCATATCTGGTCACCGAACGGGGGGGGGGATTAAACTAAAGAAAGTGGGAGTAAAAATAAAGGTGGCCAATGAGTATATATTCCCCTAGCTAAGTTAAATTTGACGGAGAAAACTAAAACCGAAACAAGTCTAAACTACGTTATTTTGGGCGGGACTGCCAATGTTCACTCCAGCAATTCCCAATATCCTTAATGCCTAACCAGCATCAAAATGCCACCCTAAGCACGTTTTACTCGGCACAAACACGCAAGACTCACCCACGTTTTTGCTAAATTATGATGGATGAAGTCGTTTCCTTTCCGTCCTAATCTTGACTTTAAGCTGATACCTAAAGAACAAGATAAGTAAGGAAGAGTTAAACTTCTCGCCCCCACCCCAGGATTCCTTCTGTCACGTCGTCCATATCACGACTCGAATAACGTCTAGTAAGCAAAAGAACACATAGTGCCGGTGGTACGACATTACTACAAAGAACTAGCCTCGAGAACAAAGAACTTTCCGCACAGCATACGAACCATGATGTCTTCAACAAACTTGCACAACAGATCTACGACCTGCAGTGGAAGAAGGCGTAACTGCTTCACCGCAGCGAACGCAGTTTGAAGATTTTCCAAACCCGCCGAACAAAGTCTGTTGCCGACCCATAGTGTTTTTCGAATCAGCAGCCAGGTGAGTGATGCCTCATCATTAGTGAGGTATTTCAACCCGGGCGTCCAAGGTCATATGAAGCAAGCCTCCTACTTTGTTAGACTGAGCTCGCCTATCCGATCCTGAACGGACCCTATAACTGGCACATGATATTACGCCTTACGGGACAACGCCTTGATATCGGAGATGACCCCACCCGTCACCCGTAAGAGGAACTTCTGAACAAGCCAACATTCACGATAGAAGGTAAACTCGCACCAGGGTAAACGGCAGGCTTTCTCGCACAAGTGCACACTTCTCAGGGATGGGAATTTCTTATGGACGCCTTCCTTCCAGAATTTGCCATTCTCATCGAATTCCAAACACCACCGTTCTAGGAAAGAGATGCGAAACGTATGTAGACGAATCTCAACGCAAGGCACACCCAGACCACCTTCAGAAGGGTGGAGGTAACAGATCCCCCGACATACCTTAGGGACCTTGCCTCCACCCCCAAAAAAGAGGACAAGAGCCTTACTAAATAGTGTAGCAGACGGGAGTGGAAGTACAGAGAGTCGGTAAAGGAGAATCGAGTAGATGTGCGAGATTTCCACCATTTTAATGAAAGATTCCTCCGGGATCACAGACGAACTTCGACCTCGGTCATCTCCCCTTCCGCGCCTCCGTCCAATTCCTTTCCAAAAGGAGGTCGGGAATACCTGGCCTAGATGGTAGCACCAGGTAGGGAAATTTCGTGGAGAATCGGATTCATCTTCAAATTGCGAAAGTAGGGCTCTAACGCAAGAACGTAAAGCAAGGCGAAAAGCGGGCAACCTTGACGAATGTAGCGAGACAATATGAAAGATTCCGATCTTACTCCATTCACTTCTACCAACTCACCGGGAGACGCATATAGATGTCGGATTTTGCGCTACTAATCATGCTAGATGTAGTCAGCGATTATAATCAGCAGCAAAAGATCTAAGACCTTCCGTGGGGTGACAAATTTTGTGCGAGCACTTGTCCACTACGAGGACTGACACTATTATTTTTTCTATTTTCCTCAGTTATGGGGGTGGGGTCTTCCAAGAGTCCATCTTCTATTACAAGGTGAGCGTAACTCTTGGATCGTTCTAAAAACTCCGAAATATTGATAATGCATTTAGGTGGGGACAACAACGGCGATTCCCCGGTTTCAGCATTGTCGCAATTTTTGTCTGAATTTTGGCCATTATTGGCCTCCGTAGAATCACTCTTCTTTAAATCCAAGTACTCTACAACGTCGTTTTTGCCCGGCGGATCAGTTTTACCGGACAATCCGAACAAGTGTTTTCGGATCGAACGACTTTTGTTGGCCATATTGTTTTTTTTTCAAACAGGTAAGGCTTGAAGGATGTGTATATTTTTTCCTTATAATAAAATTATTTAGAAGTAAGGGGAGGCAGAAAAAGAAAAAGGTTATCAGGAAATATAAAATTTAAAACTAAAATGTGAAGAAAAAATAATTAAACAAAAATTACACAAAAGAAATAAAACGATTTCAAATAAAAACTTCACCCAAAGACGAACAAGTACATAAAATTTGACGAAAGAAAAATAAAGTTCGCTGACAGACGAAAGTAAAAATATAAATTTCGCCCAAACGGCGAAAAAAAGAATTAAAAGCCTTTAAACTAAAAACAAGAAATAAAAATAAAGAAAAGCAATAGTCTGAAAAATCTAGTAGTTAACCAAAATAAAATAAATGTCGGTAAAAGTCGAGGATGGAAAATGATTAAAAAATTAAACGACTGACCAAAGAAAAAAAATTCAGTAAGTCAAACAATTAACTAAAAACGATTTCCGTTCAAAAAGTTCTTCAAAAAACTTCTTCAAATAAATGGGATAATAAGTAAAAATTATAATAAACTATAAATTAAACAAAAGTAAAACGGAATAAAACAAAAATGCTTGTCTGGTAAGACTTACGTCAGACCAGAAATCTATTGCAAATGGCAGGCAAAGCCGAAGGGAAAACAGAAATACAATAAAAGAGTGAAAAAGAAGAAAAATCAAAACTTCGATTCAAACAAAAAGAATAAAGGAAAAATAAGTGAAAATAACTTAAAAATACTTCTGTTTCAAAAAGTTCTCTTAAGTATAATCCAATGGATCAGCTATAAACATTTCTTCACCGGTCTGAAAACAATAAAAACGAAACTAGAAACGGCTTTCGCTGGTTAGGTATTTACCCAAGACATCCCCACAAGGTGGGATGTGGCACAAGGCCGTTTATTTTACCTGGAGCGATTCCAAGCACGTAAGCTCGGGCAAAAATTGCATGTAGATTCCGTATACACGCTGTCTACGGGTAGCTGTCTACATCCCTAGACGAGACTCTGTCCTTCGGCATACTTTCTTCTCGGTTTCTCTCTGCCAGGAGACAGATAGGTCGGCAAGCAGAGCATTAGCAAGCACAGAGGTTGTTATTAATTGTGTTTTCATCCACAATTGTGGCACAAGGCCGAAAAGGGGAGAGGTTGAGACTGGTCGTTACTAACTACCTTATACCTACCTAATCCGACTCACGACCCATTCACTCATTATAATTTGCCCATTCACCATAAAAACTCGTCCATCACCAACCAATCCTCTATACACCATAATACCGCATCCTCTCAAGGGGGTCCTACAAGACGTGCCCCATGCCATAAAAATCTGATGATGCTAAAATTTATAATTAAAAATGTATGCATGACTAAAATGAGAGGAGAGAGAATTAACCCCAAAACAAACTAAATACGAACACAAGTAAACTAAACATAACTGATGTTAGTAGGGCCCGTCCAACCCTCAAAACAGAGGGGCCGCTGTATTCTGCCCATGGGACAAAATCAAGAAGCTCTCTCACTAAGGGAGTGGAAAAGGCGAAAATATAGACGAACCCTCGACTTGGATCATAATCAAAGATGCAACCGGGAACAGGCCAGGAACAATATTTACTCACATTAACTAGGTATACAAAAGCTTGTCTAATCTAGCCAAGGAGAGGGCTCCACAGGAAACCACTCCGATGTGACGTGGGTTGATCTAAAAGAGAAAATCAAGGCTAACCCCGTTCAAACGAACCAAGCTTGCCTAATTCACCCACATTCCGCTGAAGACTGTCGAATGCAAGCGTTTTCTATCAGTTCTAATCTTCATCTTGAGCTGATGCTCAAAGAATCGGATCAGATCCTGATGAGAAAGACGGCTGCCTCGCAGGACCTCCTCCATTCGCGTCGTCCAAATCACCATTCGGTCCGTGGCCAGCAGCGTCAGAAACACCATTCGTTTCACCCCAGAATACGGGTCGACACACTTTCACACGCGTATGCGCGATCCATTAGCACGAGCTTTTCGAGAGCGAGACGAGCCGTCAACCCGCCGCCATGTTCCCATAAGGGGCGGACCCGGGGATAATGGTAGAAGGCGTGCGAAGCCGTTTCTTCTAAACCAAGGCCACACCGTTCACAGTCTGGCAAATCCGCCAATCCCCATATGAAGGCCTTGTCATTGAGAGGCAGCCGATTCCGAGCCAATCCTCAGGTAAGCGAAAACTCAGAGTTACTGAGATAATCCGCCGCTGGCGCCCAAGACCAGAAAGAGCGAAACTCCTCCTCCGGGCACCCGGTGTTCTGAAGCGGTCACCAATCTCATTCCTGACCTGAATTTAATCTAATGATCACGTGACAACCAGTGAAGTCAATTTCATACGGCTATCGCGTACTCAAACGTAAACAGTAATTACATTTGCAACACCTTTGATTATTTGAAGATAATTTAAATTCCAATAGTTCCCAAATCGGTATTTGATTAAATAACTATATACTCCTGTCTTAGTAGTAAGTCCAGCAGGTCCCACAAAGTAAAACTATTCACTGCTCTCGAAATTTAACCTCCAGTCAGTTGTTAACTGCGACAAGGAATGGCTTGTAAATTTTAACGACTCCGAAACAAAACTGCTTTCATTTAATCACCATAGCGAACCTTTTCTGATTTCGATCAGCGTAGTTGATGCTAATCTCCGGGAGAGCAACACTTTGCGCATTCTTGGGCTCATGTTTTTTTTTTTCCACTGGCCTGAAGTAGAGTGATTATATTGAATCACTTACTAGGTCTACTGCTCGGAATGCTGCTTCACTATGTCATATCAAACAATTTTCCTCGTCAGAATTCATCTTGCACGTTTATAAATCTAGCATCCGTCCGGGCATTGAATATTGCTGCCATATCTGGTCTGGTTATCCTACTATACATCTCGAGATTCTCGATAAAATTTAAAGAAGTGTTTGCAATATTATCCCTTCTAACCTGGCATCTCGACTTCAGTCACTTTCCCATTTCCGTGACCTGGCTTCTATTTGTTTTTTCTACAAATATTTTCATAACAATTGTTCTGATGAGTTTCCCTTCTTGGTACCTCGATTGCATGAACTTAAGCGTTCTACTAGATCGGCAACTAGGTCTCATCACTTTACTGTTGAACTAGTTATGTTCTATTCTAATAATTTATTTTCTCGCACTTCTCGCCTGTGAAACTCCTCCCGTTACTTGCTTCGCTACCGTCTACAATCTTAAAAAATTTAAATACAATGCTAGTCGCATCTTCTGTCTTCCTGAAATCCGTTCTTTTATTGTCCTTTCTCTTTACTAACGTCATCACATTTTCTTTCACCGTGATGTAATGTGTCTATTACTTTGTTAATTATAAGTCACTCTTAGAGAAAGTCCAGCTGCAGATTACTCCTGCATTGTCTCAGACGATCGCTTTATACGGATTTTACTGTCTCGTTATTTACCCAAGAACCTCCCCCGCACAAGGCGAGGTTCGGTACAAGGCCGCTTTTTAACGAGGGTTGATCTTGATCCTATAAACCTGTTATTTTATTGTCCTGTCTCCTCACTAAAATCTTCTCATTCTCTTTCACACTCAGTAACCCCCTTGTGTCTTAGTGATATTTCCGCCATCTTTTCTGCTTTCCTGAAACCCGTTCTTTTATTGTCTATTCTCTTCACTAACGTCTTCACATTTTCTTACACTCTGTTGTAACGTGTCTATTACTTTGTTAAGTATCAGTCACTCTTAGAGAAATCCGTTTGGCAATGCTAGTCGCCATCTCCTGTCTTCCTGAAACCTGTTCTTTTATGGTCTTTTCTCCTCGATAAAATCTACTCTTTTTCACTCTCAGTAACTACTTAGTGTCTTAGTGGCATTATCGCCTTGCTTGGTGTGAAATTATTTAAAAAAACACAAACATTAAATAAAGCACAAAAAAGATGCCATTTCAATTAAAATTTTATTAAATTAAACATCTTTGCTACAGGTGAGAAACAGATATCGACAAATTTGAAATCTACATTCATGAATAAAAAAAACAAACGATAAGTTAAATCCTACCTTAGAGCAAAATATATTAGGATTACGATTTCTGATTATTTTATTTTTTATTGATGTTTTCTTAACCTAACGCACGATATTGGATTAGAATGAGATTAAAAAAAAAGAAGGAGAACCAAGACGACTAAGAGGCTGATTTACATAATTGAAGCAACTGGGTTGCGTAGTGACAAACACGATAAAAGCGTGAAGCAAAAATCCAATTTCTTCTTTATATACCGTGTCCCCTCGAAACGTAGGCGATCATGGCACTCCACAATTTCCTGACTCTTGTGGCTCTTAATAAATTTTGTCTTTCTCTTATTTCTCCTAAATCTTGTCCTGCCATTTACAGAAGCTCACTAAGTATGTTGTTTTCCTCTGTCCTTCTTGCCTTCCATTTGACCTGTGAGTATCAGATTTTTCAAGCTCTATTTCCTCAATATGGACCCCAGAAATTTCAACTGCCTCTTCCTGATGTTAACTATAAGTTTACGTTTGTGTTTCCATTTTCTCTAAAATTTCGTCGTTGCTCATATATCCCTTCCATTGCATCCTCAGAATCCTTCTGTAGAACAACATTTCTGTTGATTCAAGTCTCTTTTTCATCTTTCAGGAGATTGCCGAGCACTTACTGCCATAAAGAAGGACAGATATCACGTAACATAACAATTTAGTACTTTTTTCTTTTTTTTTTTTCCTAACGAAATTTTTTTCTGTTTCTTAATACTCTGCTTAGTTTTCGGAAAACATCTTTTGATTTCAGTGTCGCACTTTCCGTCTTCTGTCAAAACATTTCCCTGATATTTAAATTTTTATACTTGTTTGATTTTGGTATCTCAGAATTTTAATTTACCTTTTAGACGCATCATTTTGGTTACAATGATGCATTCTGTCTTCCTGTATTTAATGTTTAGTCATAACCTCTAGCTTTCCTTTAGACCGAAAATGAATTACTGTTGTCATATTTGGGTAGAAGCTGCTAAGACCTCACTTTCCAGGCTTGATAGAGTTTGAAAAGCGTCTCAAAGACCTTGTGTTTGACGAATTATTCACCACATTTCAACCTCTCTCCCACAGGCGGGATGTACCAAGTCTTTCGCTGATCTACCTTTACTTCCACGAAAAGTAATCGGACGAACTACATTCCATGGTCCCGTCAAGCTAAAGCTTCATGACACGAACACGCCACGCCACTTCCATAGTATCAAATCACCCACATACCCTCCATATTCCATGGGTGAGAAGTAACTTCCCACTCCAGCAGCTTCTTCCCGCGAACCATTGCCCCGTGGAAACGACTTTCAAGAGGTTGTTTTCCCGATCGCTACAATCGTAACCTGTTAAAATCTAGGGTTAATCGTTTTCTCCCTCACTT
Organism: Acanthosepion pharaonis; assembly: GCA_903632075.3. Taxonomy (NCBI): domain Eukaryota; kingdom Metazoa; phylum Mollusca; class Cephalopoda; order Sepiida; family Sepiidae; genus Acanthosepion; species Acanthosepion pharaonis. The sequence goes on along the minus strand of CAHIKZ030005162.1, from coordinate 58,084 downwards.
ATACACACAAATGGCCTCCTAACGTAAACTATCTCGAGTGGCCCTCGGGCCTTGTAGAGGGTAACCCTCACTGTAAAAAAAAAAAACACCAAAAAACTCCAAAAAATAAAAACAAAAAAATAAAACAAAAACTTCGACGGGAGTTTTTGTAGCTTTTTTTTCCGTGTCTGCTATCAACACTGTGTCATCTGTATATGTTTTGTTGGTAAGATTATAGCCGCCAATAATGAATCCTGGTAGGATTTCCAATTCTCTCAAATTCGCTTCACAGTATGGGTTGAATAAGACCGGTGAGAAGCTACCTCCTTGTCTTACACCTCCTTTCTATTTTTGTTTATCTGCTGAAGTCATTTTCTGTTATTATCCAGGCGGTTTTCTGCCAGTATAGGTTCTTGATTATTCTCATATCGTTCCTAAATATGTTAAGGTTAACGAGGAATTCCAACGGATCTTTATCGCATACACTTCAAATTTTACACGCCTTTGTGTAATCTCCGGTGCATCGGAATAGCAAAATTTGCTTCCAGCTATCTCAGCAAAGTGTTAAGACAGGAAAATTTCGCCAAAAACAAAGAAAAGTTTGCTGAAATTCACTGATCTTAAACCATTTAGACAACACGCACCTCCACGAGTGACATACAAGACCACTAAATAAAAAAAAAAAAATGGCCTGCGAAGAAAACTCATGGACATATCATGGTTTGATATGGGTATAAATTACGATTCTAAATTTTTCCTCGGATACTGCAAGGCAGCGAAAATTTGAAATCAAAGATTCCCTTCTCTTAGACAGGTTGCCCATCCAGGCTCACAAGTACTAATAGATTTAAGATTACGACACCTGGTATTCCTAATCTAAGTACTGACCAGACACAACGCTGCTTAACTCTTATGATTGGACGAAAACCGATGTAGTGAATGTGATACGGCTAACGGCCGTCCTAGGTATGACGATAAACTATATCCGGCAGCAAGGCCTCTGATCAGGAGATTTTGGGGATCGTAGAATCACCTCTTAATTGCCGTTGTTCCTAGGTCCACCCTAACCAGGGTAGTAGCACATGTTAGGGTCCCAACTATGGGCAAATAGATAACCCCCAAACCGGGGGCAAAATATTATGAAAGTATAAAAATACATTTTTATAGTAAAAATACCAGCAATACATTTTCGTAAATGAAATTACTAATGCTCTCAAGAAAATTTATTTTCGGCATTAAATGACCCATGAGGATGTTGATGGGTTACCTAGTAATACTTTTATCACTAAATGATTATTGTATCTAACAAAAAAATTATTACAATCTAAAAAATATTTTCTGGTTTGAAATAAGCCTAAATAGGCTAACTCCTTATTTACATTATTTACTGAGCCATGTGTCCTTGAGGATAAAGGCGTTGGTTAGATCCAGTGATTAGACCCAAAGTATTGTGAGTTCAATACCAGGCTACAGCAGAGGTGAACCCCAAAAAATAGAGAGTTGAGTTAAAGGGAAATAACTGAGGCATAGCACATGGAACGAGAGCACTCGGTGGACGAAATTATGAGTTCGGTTCGAAATTCAACTCATCTGAAGAAGGCCGGAGCATACAACAGCCGAAATGTTGTGAATATGGCAATGAAGATGAGGATAACAGTCCAAATAATGTAAATAATCATACTACCTCATCTCAGAGAAAAAGACAGGTTAATTCATTTTTGAGCAATTTCTGCTTAATTTTATATTCGTAATTTTACTATACCACTGGATATTAAATAAAGGCTTCAACCTCTCATATTTAGAATTACTAGAAAGGCCCGTGAAAACGTCATGGTCTTTCTGTTTGAATTTTCTGATGTATCTTAATTCTTCAAATGTCTTTTCTATGACAAATATATCCGTAGAAATTCTCCTATCAGATCGTTAAATATCTGAGCTTAACAAATATTGCAATGATAATCATAAATATGAATGCTGGTTGTTATTTTGAGAAGAGGGTACAACTGAAAAGATGTGAAATTAGCAACACTTCTATCTCCCTCTCTTTCTTTCTTTCTTTCTTTCTTTCTTTTTCACACTGAAACCAAGTAGTGTCTTTTCTCCTATTGCGAGCGAAATCACTGTCTTAGGAACGTTTCTCTTAATGATAATTTTGATTTAATTCAGCTGGCGATTTTATTTCATTTTTGTAACTCAATTTTTGGCGATTGCCTCAATCGGTTTCTGTGGTTCAATATGGCGCCTCTGAAAAATATCACTTTTATTGAGGTCACCATCGCATCTCGGCCTTTTTAGCTCGGGGAAGTTCAAATCATTTTAACCCCACGTTCCAGAGGGCCTTCCCATATTCCTGTTTCCCTGTGAGCTATAATCTCCAGCTATTCAAGTGTAATGTCAATCGACATCTCCAGTTGCCTTGATCTATCCACTACCCTCATCCTTTCTTCTATCTGATCTTGCTCTAAACTTTCTGTAACCCCTTGCGTCCTAGTAGCTTCCCGCCTTGCTTGGGGTGAAATGCTTAAAAAGAAAAAAAAAAACAAAAACAAAAAAAACTACATCTGCGTCCTGGGTAAGATGGTATAAACTACATCCGCGTCATTGGTAAGACGGTAAACTACATCCAATAGCAAGGCTTCTGATCAGGGGGTTTGGAGAAGCGTGGAACCACTTCTTAATTGTTAGTGTTCCCAGTTCCACCTTCACCCGGGGTGGTAGCACCTGTTCGGGTCCCAACTATGGTAAAATAGTTAACCCTTCCAAACTGAGGTCAAAACACTATTAAAGTGTAAAAATAGGTTTTAATACCAGAAATTATTACCAGCAATACATTCTTGAAAAACAAAAATTAGCAGTAATACATTTTTGTAAAAGAAAACCAAAAAAACAAATATTACCAGCTATACATTTTTTTTACCATAATATTACCAGCGAAAGAAAAATGTTATCAGAAATAGATTTTTTGAAGGAAAAAATGTTACCACAAATTTTGTGGACAGTAAATAAGCCGTTGAGGTTGATAAGCCGTAAAACAAACCAACCCAAACCAAACTGAATGATCCAACACATACAGGCCCTGTCTACTTTACCAGTGAAGGCGGTTTCACACAGACGCCATATAGATATCACTAGATACATTCGCTGTAATTATTATCCTATTATAATTCTGCATGTCCCTCCATTCGTTACTTCGCACTACCATTACTCCCTGCCAATACTTCATAAATAATCGACTATTCTGTTTTGATCGCGTGGAAAGAGGGGAATAGACACTATATGCTTTGAATGAGAAAATGAAACAAAGAAAGGTAGAAGTGGAAAGGATGAATCAGATTAAGTAGATAAGAACAGTTACTACACTTTGATCCTAACCAAAAGGCCGAATAAGCGTCTATTATTCAGTGCGGCCACGTTGTTACCGAATGTGACACAAGGTCGAGGTTTAAAGTGGACTTTACGGCAATGCTGTGGAAAAATTACCCAAGATCCCTCGGAACTTGCCATTTTGGGGACGCCCCAGGCGCCGAGGAATAAACCCATCCCCATCCCGAAGGACGGGGATCATTCAGTAACTAACTTGAATAAAGGACGAGTGTGTCCATATATTATATTTACCTCGTGAACACCGAGAAAAATATAAAAAATTGATTTTTGATTCATTTGTTTTTCATGACTTTTTTAAGGTTATTTAAACCCGAAACATATTTTTGAATTGTAAGAATTAAAAAAAAAAATTCTGATACGTCCTACTATTTAACCCATATAGGGAGAAAAGAAGAGATTGATTCATACCCCAAGAGTATTTTCACTTACGTGAAAATAACGAACCTGACTAGAATTCGAACCCGGCTCTCCTATTTCTCATTCCGAGCCGTGATAGATATTCATAATAACATAGAATTATTTTTTTTTTTTATGCAGGTGTTCCCTGAGACATGAAAACTATTTCAAGTGTGGCACAAGGGTAAAAGATTGAGAAACGCTGCTTTGAAAACTTGAATCATTTTAAAAGTTATATAATATAGATTTTAAAAAATTGAAGAATATCATGAAAAATTTTAAGCTCCTATTTTCTATTGTTTTTGCAACGCGTTGTTTAAATTATTTTCTTTTGAACTCAGATTATCCTTTTCAAACTTCCTTGTTCTTTCTAAACTTTTGCACTTTCTTTCCTATATGCCTCCACCAACTTTATAAAAATAAAATGAGCTTCGAGCATTATACTACTGGAGTTCATTTAAACTGAATCTTTTTTTTAAACTTGTGTGAAAATAGAGAAACATTCGGTGAATGACACCCAATTTTAAAATGACATTCAATTTATTTTAGACCTCAATTTCGTTTCTTACTGTTGGGAGATTGAATTCAGATTTCGTTTTTGTTTTCTTTCCATTCGACACATCGCGATTCTATTTTTGATGCTGGTCACATTTGGCTGGAAGGTTTTCAGGCATTTCTAAGAATTCTGAATCGACGTAAAACGCGTGACATTTCTCTTGATAGATTAAACCGAAACCTTGCAAAGGTGAAATGATAAACTGAAAATGTACAAAGCAAAACCACCTGTAACTCTCTTTGTTGCGTAGGAGGACAAACGGATCACCTTAAAATCTGCAGCACCAATTCTTTCAGGGATCATTGTTAAATGTCAATACGCCATTGATGTCAAATCGGCTGCTAACGTTTCTTCGGTTGAAGCTTTAGGGCTTGAAATAAAAAAGGAAAGAAAAAAAACGAATACAAATAAAACAACCAAGATTAGTACAAAAATAAAAATTTTCTTGTTCTTGTGGATTATGATAGTAAACGCGACTGTTAAATGACAATCATTGAGAATCGAAGCAAGAATATATGGTCAATCTGTCTATGCAGATGATTTTAGCATTATTTTCGTTGGCACAAGTGATTTACTAAGGGAGCTTAGATTTCGAACATGGCCGCAATTATGGATCACTTAATGACTCAGTCTTAACAGATCTTTCTTTTCAATCGTTTCACCCAAGAAAGGCGATAATGCCACTAGAACGTAGAGAATTACAAGGAGTGAAAGAGAATGAGAAGACTTTAGTGGATATGGTTGAGGAAAGGGCAAAAAAAGGAACAGGGTTCAAGAAGACAAATGGCGATTGATGTTGTATTTAATTTTTTAAAGACTGTAGTTATCAGAGAAGCAAGAAATCGAAAAGAAGTTCCACTGTTGGGAAGTGCGAGAAAAGAAACTCTTAGATTAGAAGTGGCCTTTGCATCAAGCCAGTTCAACCCGAAAACGGTGAGACCGAGTAGCACGCTTAAATTCATGCCATCGGGACACAAGAGGGACAGACGTGGCAGCGTGAATTCTAGGAAGCAGCGGGAGGAAAAACTTCAAGGGAACGCAACCGTTCGTTGGCTTAGCGCCCCTTCATGTGTGGCCTTAGTCTGTCACTCGAACCTGTGCTCCAAATTTTCTGCGAACTTCTATTGAGTTCGCGCTGTTTTGAACGTATATACAAATCTTAATCAGTGACTGTCAGAATACCATGCCGACGAGTTATTCAAAAGCATCATAAGCATTACATCATGTCAAAATATATATATAAATTAGCGTTTTTATAATCGTAGCTCAGATCTGGCACAAAGCTTTAAATATAGAGTACCCACTGAGGATCGACCTCATTACTCAATCTTGATTGATCACTCTAGTCGTGATGCCCGCTTTATCATCAGCAATGGGGATTTACCAAGCGTAGCTTAGATGTGGCATAAAGCCTTAAGTACAGAGCACCCAATGAGGATAGACTTCATTCAGTCAGTTATGTGCTATGCGTGATACACGCTTAGGCGATCATGTATCTTTCGATACATGACTGACGCGGTAGATTTTTTTCCCGCAGTAGGTTGCCATTTTTTCTGCGGTAAGCCAGTTGCTATCCAAGGCTATAGAACCCGGTCTGTCCTGCTATTTACCCATAGCTGAAGATAAGCATTCAAACCTTTCCCAAGGATATTAGCACGTAAGTGAATGTAATGGATTCGACTGGAATTCGAACTCGGCTCTCCGATTCCTCAATCCGAGCCGCTATCCATTACTCAGTGTTAATTGATCCATCTAGACAAGCCTGGTAATCATTGCATTATGTCAAAGTGCAAGATTTATCTTCAGAAATAGTGATTTATCAAGCGTAGTTTAGATGAGGTCGTAACTATTGAGCACTCAATGAGGATCGAACTCACGCGTCACGTAATTGATCTGGCGGGAAAAGCTTGCTAATCATCAAAACTATTCAGAGGAAGAAGCGGTCATGCAACATAAAGCCAAATAGTCGAGAAAGAATTAACTGATATGAAATATCACCTTAGCATGAAAAAGAAACAATTTCCTCCAGAGAATTGAATAAAGGGTTTGTTTTAAATTTCCGGTAATTTTGTCGACTACGACAGATACCTGAAGAGGGACGGAGCTTATGATGGACGAAACTTAAATAGAACAGGCTTTCAAAAACGTCACCGAGCCCTTGTCGGTGACGAATTATTTTCCACCTTTTCAACCTCTGTTTCTCACCGTCGGGATATGGCAGATATCGCACTGCTCTACGCTACTTCGATCGAAAGTGCTCGGACGAACTAGATTCCTCGGCTAACCTGTTCTAACCTTCTCAGCTAGGAGCCACCATGCCACTTAGCAAAGCACCCTCATTCCCTCCGTATTCCATTGGCGAAGAGTAAGTTCCAATCCCGTCTTGGGTATGACGATAAACTACGTCCAACACCAAGGCCTCTGATCAGGTGGTTTTGAGGAGCGTGGAACCACCTCTTAATTGCTGGTGTTCCCAGGTGCCTCCTGACCCGGGGTGGTAGCACCTGTTAAGGTCTCAGCTATTGGAAAATAGTTAAGCCCCAAACTGGGTCCAAAACAATATGAAAGTGTTAAAATAGGTCTTAATACTAGAAATACTGTGTAAAAAATTATTACCAACAATAATTTTTTTGAAGAAAAAATTATTACCAGCAATACATTTTAGTAAAAAAGCAACTTTTGTTAAAAATAACAAAAGAAAAATCATATTACCAGCTATATATTTTTTTAAAAATATTAGCAGAAATAGATTTTTTGAAGGAAAAATATTACTAGAAATACATGTTTGAAAAAAAAATATAACCAACAATAAAAATTTTGTCAGCATTAAATAACCCATTAAGGTTGATATGCCGTAAACCAAACCAAATTAAGTTCCAATCGAACAGCATTTTCCCGCGAACTACTGTTCTGTGGAACCAACTCTCAAATGAATGTCTGCCCGATCATTGCAATCTTAACCTGTTTTATGGTTAACCATTATCTTTCCTTCCTATCCATATAAACTGTCTCTTAACGTAACACTCTACTTCGAGTGGCCTCGGGGGCTTGAACAGGGTGAAAAAAAAAAGAAGCAAGTTGAACATGGTAATTACTTCAAAAATTTCCAACGCAAATTTTCATTCCAACAACTTTTTACAGCCACCAATTCAAACTTTTACAGTTAGGCTCCGTGTTACAGAATACGGAGGCTGGGTCGGGATGGTCAGCGACTGTTCAGAATACCTCGTGGGCGTGGTATTATGACAGTGACGGATTAAGTTTTGTATATACGTCCAAAACAGCTTGAACTCAATAGAAGTTCGCAGAAATTTTGAAGCGTCGATATGCTTAGCACACACAGGTTCGAGTGACAGACTAAGGCCACACGTGGAAGGACGCTAAGCCAACGAATGGAATGCATTCTCTTGAAGTTTTTCCTCCCGCTGCTTACTAGAATTCATGCTGCCACGTCTGTCCCTCTCCTCGTTGGAGTCCAGTGGCGACGCCCGCCTTACTTTGATACGTGGATCAATCGCTCTTATTACCTCTGTGTTCCATTAGTAAGAAGGATGTTCCACTAAGAATCTTTCCAAGAACTGCTACTTTTTTTAAAATCATTTCTCTCCAAGCAAGGCAGTAAAGCCACTAAGGCGAAAGAGTTACTGAGTATTAAAGAATATGATAAAAATATAATATTAAGGAGAGAGGACAATAAAAGAACAAGAATTAAGAAGACGGAATTTAACGATTAACATTGCATTTCAATTTTTGAAGGTAAAAGTTGACT
>CAHIKZ030005162.1:35000-45000 GCA_903632075.3 Acanthosepion pharaonis | reverse complement strand
AGAACGACCGTTACGCCATACCAGTATCTCCTAAATAGCCTATTCCATTTTGATCTCATTGACAAACGGAAATGAAATATCAGAAACGCTACTTGGTTTAAGTGAGGAAGAAAGAACGAAAGAAAGGACGAAAACAAGAAAGAAATGAAGATAGAAAAGTTTAACGTCTGTTTCAGTGAAATGGGAAAAGTTGTCAATTTAAAATCTTTTCATTTGTACCCCTTTATTTTCAATATCGACCAGCATTTATATTTAATATTGTTATTGCAATATATTGTTAAATTAGTTAAGCTGAAATATTTAACGAAAGGAGAATTTCTACGGATATTATATTATTGTAGAACTCGCCATGGGCTTATTCAGTTCTTAACTGAAGAATTGAAATTTATCAGAAAATTCAAATATGAAAACAGCGACATTTTTACGGGTATTTCTAGTATGAAATAAACTTCCAAGTGTCAAGACAAAATTTCCTAAATTGCATTTAGATTTCACACCTTGTAAAATTTGGTACTCCCGAGTATAGATTGATAGCAAGATGAGAAGCGGGAAACAACGGCTAACCTATCTAACGAGTTTGATTAAATGGACGGCAGAAGAGGATTTAGGAGAGATAAGAAAAAGACAAAAATTATTAAGAGGTAAATAGGACAGGAAATTGTGTAGAGCCACGATCACTAGCGTCCTGAAGGGACACGGTATATAGAAGGAGAATTGGTAATACTGGGCTCTTTAGCCGTGATTGCTAACCACTCTAGGAGAATAACAATTCTGAATTCAAAATTACTGATGTCACACTAAAACTGTGACTAAAATCCGCTGTTGCTGTATAAACCAGGGTTTGTCTTTTTGCTTGGAAGATAGATATATGGGTTTGAAAAGACATATCTGTTCGGAAAACGAGCAATCATGGTTGAATTGATTTGCGGTCTGCTTTCAGGTTCTAAAACAGCTCTGATGATGATGATAAGGGGAAACGTTTCTACGAAAGTAACCAAATTTTTCTTTGACAGCGCTAATAAAAAAATAAATAGAATTTGTTTCAGTCAATCATTAAGTGAGGTATCACGATTCGCAAAGCTGAATTTTGTATTTATTTTTAGCCAGCGTTCAGGAATAGCAAACGGTAAAAAAAAAAAAAAAAAAAAAAAAAAATATGGCCATGTTTATAAAAAAATCGATTGAAGGCAGTTTATTCGACTTTCGATCAAATCACTGTCTGAAATATTTTCTGCTTTTTTCAGGAATGACTGAATGATTAATCATTGTAGTCATTTTAAATGACCAATCACGTTATCTTCAAATGTTGTTGGAAGCGTTTTATACTGTCTCAAGTCCCAGTCGTTGCATGAAAAAAAAGAAAAGGAACCAAAACAAAAATAAAAAAAACGTTATCTCGTTGCTTGACAGGAACATTGGAAGGAAAGGGAAAAATCTTCTTTTTTTTTTCATATTCCTATTTATTTATTACAAAATGGTAAAAGAAAGCGCGAAGAAAAGACTAAGTGTTAACTGTTTAAAAGAGAATATATCATTGCCAGCAAGAAAGAGAAGTTGTCATGTACAGATTGGTGACATCAGCAATGTTGCTGCTCCTTCTATTCGTCACGGGATTCTTGACAAAATCCAAAGGATCTGTAATGTAATCGATCCTGACTTAGCATCTCGACTTTCTCACCGACGTGACATGGTTTCGTCGTGTATTTTCAACAAATAATTTCCTGGTAACTTCTCTGACGAGCTTTTTCGACTGGTGCCCCAACTACATGAATTTAAGCCTGCAACTAGATTGGCATCTAGGTCCCACCCTTTTATTGTTGAAATAGTTAAATGCAACCGCCACTTCTACTCCAGAAGTTTCTTTGCTCGCACTTTGCCTGTTGAACTTCCGCTTGCTCGCTTCTCTGATAAATGCAATCTTCAAAAATTTAAATGCAACATCAATCCCCATCTTCTTGTATCCCATTCATCTTTTGTCCTTTCCTCAATCTTCCCTATTCTTAGTCTTCTCTTTCACTTTCACACCCCAGCGTACATGTGACATTAACACCATATCTAGTCAGGTGCTCCTGCTGTACATCTCGAGATTCTTGACAAAACCCAAAGAAGGATTTGTAATGTAATTGATCTTGACCAGTCATCTTGAGTTCAGGTCTCACTCTTCTACTGTTCAAGTATTTAAATGCAACCGCCACTTCTACTGCAACAGTTTATTTTCTCGCACTTCCCGCCTGTTGAACTCCCTTCCGTTTAGCTAGCTTTCCTCATAACTACTATTTTCAAAAATTTAAACGCAACAAAATCGTCATCTTGTCTTCTTGAATGCCGTTCATCTTTCGTCAATCCTCCTTCTACACAATCTTTTCTCTTCACTTTCACTATCTGTAATCCCCTGCGTGTTAGTGGCATTCCCGCCTTGCTTTGGGGGTAGGGATGGAATGATTAAAAACAAAATGTAGCAGTTACAGATTCTGGGTGGTGGCGTAACAAATGTAAAATAGAAATCCGGAAAAAGCGTTGGAATAACGAAAGCTAAAGGTAAATGACAAAATCTATTAAAAGAAAGAAAACAATCTTCAGAAACTAAAAGAGCGCTTTTGATTGATTGATTGATTGATTGATTGATTGATTGATTCAGGTCCGATGCAATGATCTCGTGTCCACCCCCTGTATCTATGATAAAGTGTCCTTTGTTCCACTACATCTCAATTTTCATAAGGTAGTATTCATATAAAATATAAATTTTATTGTAATCAAATTACGTACAATAATGGATCATATGCAATATAAGTGAACAATTTAACAAGAAAAATTGAATCTAAATATAATGTATGTAATAAATTTAGGTCTGTAACCCCGACACAGTTATAAGTTATTGACATTTGGAAAATGCATGGATAAAAACAATTTCTTTCATTTATTTTCTAGCCATTCTCAAGGATTTTCTATCTCAAGACTTGGACTCAATGTGGAGAATATAAAATGTGAAATGATTTTTATAAAAGTCACTCATTTTCTTTCTCTTTTTAGTTCCGAGCAACGCCAACTGGGGAAAAATAATAAAATGTTTATGTTAAATACACACAAATGCAAACACACACAACCCATTTTTCGTTATCCATATGTAGAAGCCGTAAAGGCGAAATGCATTATCGGATATAATTTTCATTAGATACTATCATGTTTCTCCAAATGTCAATAACTTACAATGTATCTAAATACAAATTAGAGATATGTCATGATAGGTCATTCCATCTTAACTAAATCAACAATGTTTTGCGATATTTTTTAGCATAAACTTGAGATTTTTCTTGTTAAGAAAGTTGGATAAATTCAACATTAGAGGCCAAAAAAAAAAAAAACATAGTGAAATTTATTCAGTGTTTTTTTTTCGAGACTTTCCGCATTTGGACAAAAAAAAATAGAGACTTTTTTCCAAGACTTTCCGCATTTCGACAAAAAAAAAATATTGAAATTTATACAGTGTGTTTTTTTTCGAAACTTTTCGCATTTGGACAAAAAAAATAGTGTAATTTATACAGTGTTTTTTTTTTCGAGACTTTCCGGGCAAAAAAAAAAAATTTGGATTTTTCCCGCATTTGGAAAAAAAAAAAAAAAAACTGAAATTTATACAGTGTTTTTTTTTACAGACTCCGCATTTGGACCAAAAAAATAGTGAAATTTATAGTGTTTTTTTTCGAGACTTATATATTCATACATATATATATAGATACATACATATATATATATATATATATATATATATATATATATATATATATATATATATATATATATATATATATATATATATATATATATATATATTCATACATATATATATATATTTCATACATATATATATATATATATATATATATATATATATATATATATATATATATATATATAAAAAAAAGTTATGTCAATTAATTTTTTTTATTAAATTTTTCAGAATTTGTTGTTCTATGTTATTGGTCAATTTGACAAATTTTATATTTATTTTTATTGAAATTTCATTTTTTCTAAAAGACCATTACACGATAATAAAAGATGAGTAAATACAAGATAATAAAAAATGTGAAAGTAAATAATAAACATGAATACGTATGCAATAATAAAAAGACGAGTACGTACACAAAAATAAAATAGTGTATGTAATGTATGTCTGGGTTTTAATTTAATTTTTTTTTCTTCTGATTCTCTGCAATGTCTTCGTAGCGTTCCTTGAACGTTTATTTATGTTTTTATACTGCACACACACACACACACATATATATATATATATAATATTACAAAATTATTAATATATTATAATAGATTAAAATAAAGATCTTTTTCATCGCTACACAAAAACTTTCATATTTCAGAACTATAATCGTTTCTCTTGGGCCGATGGTAGATAACATATAATACAAATGATTTGGACAGTTCGACGCTGTGTAATGGTTAGCAAGGTTGTCTCTCAAGATCAGTTAAGACTGAATAGTGAGTTCCATACTCACTGGCATGAAATGATTAAAAAAGTACGGAATGATAAAAAAAACAAACAAGTACAGAATATTAAAAAATAAAGTACATAAAAAAGACAATAATAAGATGACGAGTACGTACACAATAAAAATATAAGTACACAATAATAAATAATGAGTATGTACACAATAATATAAAATACATAGTGCGCAATAATAAAAGACACAAGTACACAATAATAAAAAGATGAGGTTAGTACACTATAATAAAAGGACGAGTACGTATGCAATAATGAAAAGAAATGATTAAGCACATTATAATAATAAAATAACGATTGCACAATAATAAATAATTGGTACGTACACAATAATAAAAGAGACAAATAAGTACACAGTAACAAAAAAATTATTACGTTTACAATAACAACAACATTACATATACAATAATAAAAAGACCAGTACATACACAATAATAAAAACAAGTACACAATAATAAAAATTGAGTACGTACAGAAGAGTAAACAATTGATTAATACACAATAATGAAAAGACGTGTAAGTAAACAATAATAAAAAATAATTACGTACCCAATAATATAAAGATGAAAAATGCGTCGCTACTATAGTATGATATCTACTGAGGCATTTGCGACGAAGAAATTATTATTGCTGGAAAATGTTCAGAAAAAACGATGACCTGTATACTGTTTTTTTTTTTAAATGACATCAATTCAGTTTACAAACACTAAAATCACTATTTGATGATTTTTAAAAAAAATTGTATAAAAAATTGTTAATGATTTTTAATACATAATCAGTTCACTGTTCTCTGCCTTTAAATCTAACCCCTAACACTAACCCTTAACCCTAACCCCAACATACTTTTAACAGTTGGTAAATTTCATACCATAATAGAAAATCAATATTAGCAGCATGGCCCGGCGTTGCCCGTGCTTGATTCAAAAATCGTACGACTCATACATCAATCGCTATCACTTGACTTAAAATATTTTTGCCCTTCCTTGCCTTTATAGGAGTGCCCTTTGCCGTGCTGATGTTGCTACATGCCTTACTTCTTGCCTATCTCACACTGCGAATTTTTTCTAAGCTCTATACTAAACATTAAATCTGTTACGAAAAAAGAACTGAACAAAATGAACACAAAACGATCAGCTTTAAAAAGGACTCGTAACTGGAAAAACCAAATGAAAAAGAATGTTAACAACAAATACTTTTTCACACCCAACCCAGTTCTGCGGAATCAGAATCAACGTTGAGTCTAAGCAAGCGAATGAGCCAATTGCAGTAAAGTGCCATGCATATTTAATTTTTCCCTACTTGTGACGAATTCATCTATCGATTTTTTTGCATGCTAGCATGCTAGTTTACATTCGTGTCAGCTGTTGGCTTTCACGCTGTCCAATGGAATCTTCCTGCCTATTCGTGGCAGCCGGCTCTCACTCTGGCCAGTAGAAAATGGCCGCAAACTACATGAAAACTGCCGTAGAAGCATGAAAAAATCGATTATTTCCACTATCGATGGGAGATTGGAAATGCAAAGTCGGTCTTGGCCTTCTCGCTAACTTGGAGCATGTGCATGTAAATTTTTGTTACAAATCCGTCGAAAATTGTGGCCGTGCATTCGTTACACACACACACACACACATCCTGCCTTTTATAGATAGAGATACCATAGTAGAAAATGAATGGTAGATATCATACTATCGTAAAAAATGGACGGTAGATATCATACTATAGTTGCACCGTATTTGGACTATAATAAAATAAATAACTACACAATAATAAAAATTGTGTAAGTACAAAATAATAAAAAAAAGACGAGTAAGTACACAAAAAATGCAAATGAATAATTGCACAATAACGTGAGTGTCTTTCATTACAAAACAAGTCACGTTATAAGCAATCTCTTAGGATCGATGCCACTCCGGTATGTATGGTTCCTGAATCGAAATTGTTCAAAACTCATTCGCGACATGTCGTCCCATGGAAAGCAAGGATTATAGATTTGGTTCTAGAAAAGGTGAGAAAGAAAGAGGTCGGCTGATGTGAAAAAGAAAAAAAATGGAAGGAAAAATATTTGAATAAAAACCAACAGATTCATGTTCCTGTAAATCTTTCTCTCAGTGATTTTCCCTCAATCGTTACGCATTTTAAATGTCGTTTCACTAAAATGATAAAAAAAAATCTTGCATTAAAAGATGTATTACGAGTTTTTTTTTTTTTTTTTTATAACTATTATCGATTTTTCTTCCCCCGACAGAAATTTAAATCTAAAAAATACGTACTAGGAATTTAATCTCAAATTTCCGATTAAATTCAGGAAATTCTCATTCGGAATTTTCAGTTATCTGTTTTATTCTTTGTCAGTATTTCATGGAGTCTTTTTTTAAAAAAAATTATTTCTTTTTGTATTTTTTCTTTTTGACGTGGAAAAAAAATCGGTTGTTTGGATTTGATATTATTGTTTGATATTTTTCCTCACGTATTTTTGAATATTCATGAAATAATTCTTTTATCTGTTCAATTCATCTCAACCATTGGTTAGTAAATACCCGAGACACTAAAGTTTAAATTTGAGTAAGTACATAATAATAATAATAATAATAATAATAATAATAATAATAATAAAAAAATGAAGAAATATTAAAACGAAAATAATAAAAACAGAATAAAACATAAAACTTTAACATGGTCCATGGTACATGGCAGCAGCCTCCCCCCGCCCCAAACTGGGATAGGCGGGTACAAGATAAGGGGGACAACAATACTCAGAAAACAGTCTGCCTGCCTTATGTGAAGGGGTTATCAGAGAAAATACAAAGGATGTGCGGTCCATATAACATCAAGACCACCTTCAAAAGCGTGACAACATTTCGCAGATATCTCTCTCGAGTGAGACCTCTCATAGAGTAGAACATGACTAAAGACTGTGTGTACGCTATCCCGTGCAGCTGCGGAAAGGAATATAAAGGAGAGACAGGCCGCCCTCCTCAGGGTAAGGCTTCAAGAACACCAGAAAGCTGTAACACGAGGAGAAGTAGAAAAATCAGGCGTGGCTGACCACATATGGAAAGATAAGGGAGATCACCGTCCCCTGTGGGATTATGTTGAAATCATCGACAAGGAACACCATTGGAAAATTCGTAAACTTAAGGAATCAGCACAAAAATCACCTGAGCCGACCAAGCATAGAAATAAATACAATATGGGAACCAGTAATAAGGAGTGCCAGAGAAAAGCAATGATAACAACAAAGTTGCAATATGAGCTCTGGTAAAAACATGCAATGATAACAGCAAAATTCCAATATGAGCACTGGTAAAAATGGTTGCTGAAGACAATAGGTTTATAATACCCAGAAATTCATACCCAGATGGACACATGGCACAGTGGATAAAGGCGTTGGTTAAATCCAGTGACAGGACCCAAAGAGTATGAGTTCAATACCCGGTTAAGGCAGTGGAGAACTTTCAGAGGGAGATTAGCAGGAGATAACTGATAACTGACATCCATCAAACATGGCACTAGAACAATCTACCCCAGTGAGCGAAATAAAGGGTTCAGTTCGAAATTCCAAACACCTGAAGAAGGCCGGAGCGTACAACGGCCGAAACGTTGTGATAAATATGGCGACAAAGATGAGGACAATAGTCCGAATAATGTAAATAATGTACATAATACCTCATCTCAGAAATATAGACATACTCAGAAAACTTTAAATATACACCCATTGTGTAAATATTTTCATCTTTAAATTATGTATGGATTCAATTGGATAACATGAATTCATTTAGGGTCACGTGACTGTCAGTGAGTGACGTCATTTCGTCGATGACGAACCCCAGTTACTGATGTAAACCGCTAAGAGGAGAGACCTCATGAAACCCATAGTGGTGTCGTGAACAGGGGAACATAGAGTTCGCTATCGCCATGGAAGATTTCCGGTCAGGATTTATGACAAGTAAGACTCTGTCGCTTTTTCCTTCTTTAAAATAATTGTTGTATTCATATGTTATAATTCGCCCGTGTGAGACAAATAGTGACAGGTATACATATATTTGTATATAATTTGTTGTTTGACCCATTGTATGTTTGTCATTCCTTTTTTCAGCATTTCTTGACCTATCGTAATTTGTATTAAGGTGTTACTAAATCATGGATATGCTAATGACTATAAAGGTTTAACTAGAAATATACTTTCTATCTTAGCCTTCCCTGCCCACAAAGTTATTATAACAATGTGCATTTTTTTTATAAATTCACCACAAGCAAGGCGAAAATATGACTAAGACGCAAGGGAGCTACTGGGAGTGAAAGAAAATGACAGACCTTTTGAAGGAACCGGAAATCCAATCGGTATCAGGAAGCAAGGATAAACCTCTACTTCCGCTCAAAAGACTGGGGAAGAGTGCGAACCGGACGATAAGCGAGCCTATCTATTTCTTTTGAGGAATAAATACAAAACTTAAAATATAAAATAAAAAATAGACAGGAAATAAAATTTCAGAGTTTAGGAGGAGACGTCAGAATTATTGAGTAGAAGTTTATTTTAGAACGAACTGGAAACCCAATCCGAAACAGGAAACAAGTGATAAACCTCTATATTTGTTCAAAAGACCGGGGAAGTGTATGAACCGGACGATAGGGGAACCTATCTATTCCTATTAAATTCTTTCCTGAAATGAACTTACCTTAAAATATAGTAACATAAAAGGTACTAAAAGATGTATATGAATTTAAATGCCTCCTCCACGTCAAATTAGTGACATTTCCTTAATATCGTTCAGTTGCCCCCTTCGTCCAAATAATGGCGGATGTGTGACGTTAGAAAGAATCGATATGACATACATGCATCGATTGAGACCAGACCAGTCTTCAACTTATGTTTTCTTGGGTACCACTGAATTTGGTGATGATTGCAACATGAACCACGGACACTCCTTAGGGTCAACGGAGGATATGGAATTCAGCTGAATGTTCTTGAAATTAGTTTCGTGGCCGCCGGGCATGAGGGATGGTTGTGTTATATTTTTTAAATTAACTCTTATCCCCTGAAGATATGTTAATAGTAATGAGGATTGTATTTCCGGTTCGTTCTGAAGCTTACTTCACCTGTACAGTTCAAATGTCTATGCCAAAACTCGGAAATTTTATTTATTTATTTTTCCTTAATAGGCTAATAAGTTCGCCTACCGTTCGGTTCAAACTCCTCTCTAGTCTTTTGAACAGAAGTAGGGGTTTATTCCTTGCTTGCTATTTAGGACTGGGTTTACGGTTCCTTGAAAAGTCTTGTCATTCTTTTTCACTCCCGGGAGCTTCTTGCGTCTTAGTGACATTATTACCTTGCTTGAGGTGAGATCACAAAAAAGTACTTTTTTACCGATCATAGTACCATAATTAAGAAAGGCGGAGATTACGTTAAGGCATCCACAGCAGCCACAGCTTAGCGTGTTCAGAATCTGGCCCCTTACCACATAGTGGAGATTACAGGGTTAACATATATTGTAT
>CAHIKZ030005162.1:7500-30000 GCA_903632075.3 Acanthosepion pharaonis | reverse complement strand
CTAAGATCTAAACACAACGTGGGTAGACAGACCGGAGATCAGTACAGTTGCTTCAGTAACCAGGTATTGGAAGCGAGTTGGGAAAGGCGAGGCTGGTGATCATCTAACCAAGGGGTTGGAGCGGCACGCTTGGAACCAGGAGGAGCGACCAGGAGGAGCGACGTCACAGTTGGCGCCGTAACCAAGGGATTTGACCCTGGGCCAGGTGTGTACCCGTCACATATGGTGCCGTGACCGAGGGATTTCAACCCTGAGAAGACCACGATCGACCGCCGTTGCTGAAAATTCAAACAGAACTCAGAACGACCCGGGACCAGAAGAAGAAAAGAACAGAATCGTCTGTAAGGTAGGACACCTTATTTTATTTCCCAACCTCGATTGTTGCTGCATAGATTGTCCTTCTCTGTAGACATGTCAGACTATGATTCGGATAGAGCAGTGGGGGGTGAAGAGGAAGTAAGGCGGGGGTTGTCAGTGGATTTAAGGAAGCTGTTAGGCGGACCGAGGGTCCCAGTATTTGATGGCAGCAGGAAGGAGTTTAAAACTGGCTGGCAATCCTGAGAAGAGCCGAATCATCTACGAGCTTTCGAACCAAGAAACCCTGTATTTGGCATACGATGCCACAAAGGGAAAAGCGTCTGAGTTCGTGAGGGGGCTCTTGGAAAATCAACCCTGCTTGTCTTGGGAAGAGATAAAAAGACTGCTAACCAAAGAGTTTGCCGACGAAGGTACGGCCATAGAGGCCATGAGGGCCCTTTTAAAACTGACACAGCTACGGGATGAAACCCCGAGAATTAGGGGGCCGAGCGGGGAAGTTATTGTCGTTGGCATTCCCCGAAGTGGTCAGGGATAATGCGGTTATGCAGGCCCAACTGGCGGACCTGTATGTAGAGGCGCTGAGCGACGAGCGTGTTCGTCACGACGTACTGAAAGAAGGACCGCTCAGACTGTCGGCAGCGATAGAGCTGGCCAGGGAGAGCCAGGGCGTGGGGATAAAGTGAAGAGGTGTGGGAAGAAGCAAATACCAAGTCAGGAGGCTGGAAAGGGGGGTAGGCGGAAGAACCCCGTGTGGAATCAGAGGGTTAAGGAAGAGGTGGATTGGGCAGAATTATGGGAGGAAGACCCCGGTAGAAGGGCATGGTCGACCAGGCATGGCTTTTATAAGCCCACGCCGGGTCGATACGGGCTGGTCTGCTGGACCTGTGGGTACGAGGACCACAGGGCGGCGGAATGTCCGACGAAGTGGGGATTGCCCCCAGACTTTGATCGTGACAGGTGCACCAGGTGTGGTAAGAAAGGACACCTGGCCAAGAGGTGCGGGCTGAGGAAGGGTGCCCCACCAATATTAACAAAGAAGGCCGAGCCCAAGAAAAGCCAGCGGGCCACCCCAGAATTAAGAGGGAGGGTGGCCCAGTTAAAAAGGAGAGAAATAAAAGCTTGGACCAGTGGGTGGGCGAACCGCTTGAATAGAGGACGGGTTCCCCCCCAGGATAGACACAAGGCCAACCCAGTTAAAAAGGGGAAAGAGCAAAATGTTGGACATGTGGTCGGGCGGGCCACTTTGCGGCAAGCTGTCCAACAAGAAGGTGCTGGTTTTGCAGGAGGCCAGGACACCTGAAAAGAAACTGTATTTTTAGAAACGGCCATGGGAGACCGGGAGAGGTCCGGCCGGGTCGCCCAGGTGCAGGGGGGCGCAGAACTCCACCTCATAAAAAAAAAATGAAGGTGATTTATTACTACCGGCGCCTATGGCTGGGTTAACCCAAAGGTGGGGACCCAGGAAGAAGAAAGCTCAAGTGTTCTCTTCGCTAACGCAAGAGAAAGAACTATCCTGTAGAGCAGAGATAGGTGGTAGAGAGATGAGGGCTTTGGTGGACACAGGAGCATCTGTGTCATTGATGAGAGAGGAAACATACAGGCGGGTGAAACGGAAGAGAAGGTTACGGGAAGCGGACATAGAGATCACGCAAGCAGATGGGCCCCCCCTGGAGATAAAAGGGATGGTGAGGCTCCCGGTGAGGATTGGGAGGGTGAAAAGCACCCAAAATTTTTACGTAACCCCCGACCTGTGTACAGAGGCAATCTTGGGAGAAGATTGGCTCCGGAGCCAGAAGGCCCAGATCGAGTTTAATCCTACTGTGTTGGTGGTGAACGGCGAGAGAAACGCCATTGGGATGCCCACCAGAGGAAGAGATAACCATAGTGGTGGAGGAAGATGTAAAGTTACCTCCTAGGACCGCAGTGTCGGGAAAGGGTAGGCTAATGTCAGAAAAAAAAAAGGTACGGAGAGGACCTCTGCAGTTGGTCCCTGTAGAAGGAAAGGGCCTAGAAGATAACGAGGTAACCCTGTGCGAAACGGTAGTGGAGGCAGCCGAGTTGGTGCCCATTATGATGGTGAACCAAGCTCAAAAGACTATAAAGGTTAGGAAAGGGGAGAAGATAGGAAGAGCACTTCCCCACGAACTCTGAATCGGGTGAGATTCGAGGAAGAACGAAGGAAGCTAGTAGAGCAAACAGAGGGAATCTTAGATGAGGATATATTAGCACCGGATCAATTTAGAACCAGAGTGGGGGTCTGTTAAGGAACAATCGAGATGTGGTAGCCCAGTCAGATAAGGAACTAGGTCAGACCCACACAGTCGAAATGAAAATCGACACCGGAGACCACCCCCTGTGAAATTAAAACCCTACCGAACACCTATACATAAAAGACCCTTGTAGAAGAGGCAGTAGAGGAAATGTTGAAGCTGGGATGATCGAAAGATCGATCTCTCCTTGGAGCTTCCCAATAGTAATAGTAGGTAAGAAAGATGGCGGCCACCGTTTCTGTGTAGATTTTAGAAAGCTGAATTCTATTTCGAAGCCGTTGGCGGTGCCATTGCCATTGATAGACGACATTTTGGCATTATTAGGGAAGGCAAAGTACTTCTCTACGTTGGACTTGAGGTCCGGGTATTGGCAAGTAGCCCTGGATGAGGCTGACAAGGAGAAGGCCGCATTCGCGTGTCACCTGGGACTGTTTCAGTTCAGAGTGATGCCATTCGGTTTAGCTAATGCCCCGGGAGTCTTCCAACAGCTAATGTCAATAGTGTTAGGAGGATACGAAAGCTTTGCCATGGCGTATTTGGACGATATCTTGATATTTTCGGAGAGAGTGGAACAACACTTTTTTCATTTAAGACAGGTGTTGGGAAGGTTGAGGAAACACGGATTAAAATTGAAATTGTCAAAGTGTCAGATTCTGAGGGAGGAAACTAGGTATTTAGGCTTCGTCATAAACGGAGACGGTATTAAACCCGACATGGATAAGGTAAAGGTCATAAGGGAAATGCCAGAGCCTAAGACAGTGAGGCAGGTAAGAGGTTTTATAGGAGCTATAGGCTACTACCGACGCTTCGTCCCGGCATTTTCAAGAATTGCCATACCGCTGGTGGCCCTGACGAAGAAATACGCTAGGTTCAAGTGGACAGAGGACTGTCAACGAGCATTTGATTCGCTAAAGGAACAGTTGACGACCGTTCCACTGCTGACGTACCCAGACCTCAGCAAGCCCATGATATTATACACGGATGCCAGTGAGCAGTGTGTAGGGGCAGTACTTACCCAGCCGTGTCCTGATAAGGAAGGACCAGTGCCAGGCATACCAGAGGAAGTACCGATATACTTCCTCTCCCATAAGCTCTCAGAGACACAACAGAGGTGGCCAGTAATAGAGAGGGGAAGCATATGCTATCATGTATGCTCTCCAAAAACTGGACTACTATTTAAATGGTGCGGTCTTCACTATAAAGACAGACCACAAGCCTCTGCAGTACCTATTGCAGGCAGAGGGACAAATAATAAGAAAAAATTCAACAGTGGGCACTTAAGTTAAGTGGCTACCACTGTAAGATAGAGAGTATTTGGCAGGAAAGGAAAACACGTGCGCAGATTTGCTCTCAAGAATACCGAAACAACTGGAAGAAAGATCTGTAAAGGTAGAACAGGGAGTAGATGATAAAGCCTATAGAATAGGAGTAATTAACTCTAATAAGCTAAAAGATCGCCCTATGTTAGAATCGGACGAAGAAGGGGACGCCCAGATAATAACCGAACCCTACTGGACAGAAGGAATTGAAAAGGAGCAAGCAGACAGTGAAATAGCTGCTCTGAGAGAGAAGGTGAAGGCAGGAGAGACCACCAAGTATGCCATAATAGAGGAAAGGCTGTATTATCTCTCAGGAAGGGATGAAGAAGTCAAGCCCAAGTTGTATGTGCCCAAAAGTTTAAGACCAGAGATATTGGAACAGTGCCACGAGAGGTTGGGTCACATGGGAATTGATAGGACATGTGATCTCATAGGAAGAAAGTACTATTGGCCCAAACTGTACGGAGAAGTCACTAACTATGTTCGGGTTGTGTAGTGTGCCAGTCGCAGAGCAGAAGGCAGGAAATGGCACCCTTGAGGAAACAGACGTACCAAACTTCCCTTCGAGAAGGTGAGTATGGATGTATCAGGACCATATGGGGAAACTGCACAAGGAAACAACTATATAGTGAGTTTTGTCGATTGGCTAACAAATTGGCCTGAAGCATTTGCAGTACCAGACAAGAAGGCCAGAACTGTGGCCGGGTTGATAATAAGCGAAATCTTCCCTAGGTATGGTGCCCCTGTGCAATTGGTAACAGATAATGGCACGGAGAATGTGAACAGCATCATGAGAGAAGTTTTGACAGGTTTGAATGTAGAGCACATAAAAACATCCCCATATCACCCCCAGGGAAATGCTAAAGTGGAAAGGTTTCATAGAACCTTGGGAGATGTATTGGCCAAGTTGGTCAGAGAAAACACTGGAAATTGGGACTTGTATTTGACGCAGGCTCTGGTGGCCTTGAGGTTTACGATAAACGAAACCTCCAGATTTTCTCCTTATTTTTTGTTGTTTGGCAGAGACGTGGTCCTGCCTGTAGATAACCTACTGAAGCCCCGAAGAAGGTATATGGGAGAAGATCATCATCAACTATTGCTGGAACAGCAACATAAGATATTCGTACAGGCCAGAAGAAGAATAAAGAGGGCCCAGAAGAAAAGAAATGAGAGGGTGAATGCTGAAAGAAAGGTGGTAGAATTGAAGGTTGGAGACCCTGTCTACTATAAAATCCACCAGAGAGAAGGAAAACTGGACCAGAGATGGGAACCGTACTACCGGATAGTGGAGCAGACGGGCCCAGTATCATATGTAATATGGGATCAAGTGGCAGGACGAGCGAGGAGGGTTCATGCCAATGATCTGAAGAAGGCTGAAATAGCTAACCTGGAAATGAGCGAGCCGAGGCCTAAGAAGACAAGGAAAAGGAAGGTAATTCTGGTTGAACCGGAAGGAATGGAGACGGAGGAAGACTCCGAAGAAGATGAGGAGATAGGTCGACTTGACCAGATAAACGAAGCAGTCCGAGTGACAGAGTTGGAACCCTCAGCGGGGATTAGCGATGTTCAGTCGTCGACTGAATCAGTGCAGAGAAGACCCCGTGAGATCGCCATCACACCCCCATGTCCGAAGAAAAGGAAGAAAAAGACGAAGAGGTCCAATCAAGCAGTCGAAGGCTCTAAAAGAGGCACCCTGAACAGGACGAAGGGCCCAGCGAGTGGGAGGAGGAGGATCGAATACCCTTTCCCAGCTTAAGGAAAGGATAAGGAACAGGAGAAGTTTAGACATAGAGTCGAGAGGTATTGAAGACATTCAAGGCGAAGACTCTAAACAGAAAGAAGAATCAGGGGATGAAGAAGAGGACAAATGATCTCCTGGACGGGAGTTAAACACAGAAAGAAGGTTAGAGGTTGAACAGGAATCACCTCAGAAGATGAGATCAGGGAGGGAGAAGAACCCCAAATCTCAGTAGAACAAAAGGGCTGTGCAGAATAGAAGCATTTAGTGTGGACAGATAACGACACTGGTTCATCCAAAATCCTATTGGCTGACTATGGTAGATGTGAGTGGAGGGGATGGAGTCGCGGGCTGCACATCACAAGGGACGGGAGAAGATCATTGGCATTGTTGATTGATCACCAGTGGTGTCATGAAGTACGACCTTTAGAGTGGGCGCCACGCACACCTGACCAGACCATTCTGTCTGCTAGAGGTTAGTTAGAGGAGGGAAGAGCCGAACTAAGAAAAAAAAGTTATGAAATGATTGAGTGATGAGTCGAGCGAGACTAAGTGGTTGTGAAGAATAACAACAAGAGAATTTGTTACCTTTCAGGAATGATCAAGATGAAAGGGTTGGTGATGACGATGATGGTGATAGCCACGCTGGTGGTGACGATGGCGGAAGCCGGGAAACGCAGCCGAAACACCATTTTTAAAAAAACGAGCCAAGTAATAATAACCAGGTCTAAGTGGTTGGTCACATTCGTGATAGATTTGAACCCGTATGAGTCACTATTAGATAAGTTAGGAAACGAGCTGACGCAGCTGGATGCAGCCCGATTGAAAGTAGGACAAGATTATCCCAAGCACAAAGGGTATCTTAGTTTATTGCACTCCCTAGAATCAGAAGCCACTATGATAGAGGCTCAATGGAAAGACATGCAAAACTACCTGCAGGGAATAGAGTTACTGCAGACGCGGAACGGAGATCCGTACTTCCGATTGTGGGAAAGGCATTGAGTGTCTTGTTTGGAACAGTAACTGAAGATGACGTTAAATTCATAAGAAGGAAACTGGGACAAGTGGAACTAAACCAGAGGACGCTTGCCCAGGTGGCAAGAGAGAGTGTGACGATATTAAATGTGACAAGGTTAGAAGTATCCAAAAAATAGAGCCAGAATCAATTGGTTAATAGACAACCTGGCGAAATTGAGACAAGAGGTAATTAATAATACAGAAACTGTAATGGTTGAATTACAGGAAATAAGCGGATTCATGCAAAAATATTTCCAGCTAATGACGATTACGAATAAAGTACGACAAACTAGTCAGTCGTTGACGACCTTGCTGGAACACGTGAGAGCACAATTAGACATGCTGTCATTAGGACACCTCTCCCCAAGTATAGTAAACCCGGGTCACCTAAAGGAAGCACTACTTGGCATACAGGCCGAATTACCCCGCCATTTAAGGCTACCAGTGGACCCCACTAAAGAATTGTGGAAGTATTACAACGCACTAGGGTGTGTGACCTTGTTAGAAAATAGGCGATTATTGGTAGTGATATCTGTCCTGTTACTAGATAGCGAGAGTATATTCGAGATATACCAGGTTATAAACTTACCCATTCCCTACCCCAGAAGAGATCAAGGTTTGGGAATGATAGCAAGGTACAAGGTGGAAGCAGACTACATAGCATTAAATTCGGGGAGAACGAAATTCATGTTGCTATCAGCCGAAGAAGCTAGAAGGTGTAGAAATGATACCCTGGGGACTTGTACCTCGTTGAGCCCTATCTATAAAACTGGTAACCGCAGACTGTGCATATTAGAATTGTTTGAAGGAGGGGGAAGGAATCAAAAGAATCTGCCAAGTAGAGGTATTAACAAACTCGGCATTACCACAAGCTATCAGTGTTTCAGACGGGGTGGGTAGCAGTAGCCACACAGAAACATATCAGCCTGTCTAGGGTATGTGGGGAGAGTCTACAAGGACATTAAGAATAAGGCCACCGTTATCCCTGGTGACGCTACCCATGGGGTGTTCGGCGGTTGGGGTGTCCATCTCCTTGCCCCCCTATTACCAGATGGAAGAAAGGTATGAAGAAAAAGATTCACTCATAGAGATGATTGGTAGAGGCTTAGTCAATTATACAGAATTATGGGAGCCGATAGTGAAGAGATTCTCTAATGTTACCTTAAATAAGATGCCAGTATTAATGAAGCCAATAGAAAAGATCGATATGGATCAATTAAGAGATAAGTTAAGTGCGTTGGGAAACGAAGGTGTGGCTTGGGAAGACGATGAGCAGATCGCGATAAGTTGGTCAATAGTAATGGGTACATTCCTAGTTATAACCATCGGGGGTGTATTAATATGAAAGATTAGGAGTAAGAGAAGATTGGCGAACGACAGTCTAGTGAGCATGCAGCAACTCGAGAGGGAGATGCCGAGCAGTGTTCCTTACTCAGACAGGACTGGCGAAGAAATTGCTGAGAGACCAATGGAGGAGGCTGGCATGAGACCACCACGTGAGGCGGTAAAACCTCCCACAGCGGAGAGGAAAACATTGACCAAGAAGAACAAACCACAGTGAACATATCTGCACCTACAGACACACGCACACATTTCATTGCATGTAGAACAGAAGAAAATAAAAAGAACATTACCCTTGCATGTAGAACAGAAGAAAATGAAAAGAACATTACCCTTGCATGTAGAACAAAAGAAAATGAAAAGAACATTACCCTTGCATGTAGAACAAAAAGAAAATGAAAAGAACATTACCTTGCATGTAGAACAGAAGAAAATGAAAAGAACATTATCCTTGCATGTAGAACAAAAGAAAATGAAAAGAACATTACACTTGCATGTAGAACGAAAAGAAAATGAAAAGAACATTACCTTGCATGTAGAACAAAAGAAAATGAAAAGAACATTACCTTGCATGTAGAACAAGAGGAAATGAAAAGAACATTACATTGCATGTAGAACAAAAGTAGACGAAAAGAACATTACATTGCATGAAAAGAATATTATCCTTGCATGTTGGAAAATAGAATAGAATTGCATGGGACCAATGCATGGTGCATGTTAAATGATGTAATTATTTAGGTGTCATTTACGGGTAAATGACAAATCGGTTAGGGAGGATTGTGGCACCTTGCATTATTAGAAATATTCATAGAAATATGATTTAATTTTTTTTACTCGGTTTATTAAACAGGTTGTTAGTTTTTTTTTTTTTTAGACGAAGAATAATTGAGTTGAAAATAATTCACTAATTTGTACTTAGACGATCCTAAAAGAAAAAGAAAAGAAAGAGGAAGAAAAAAAAAAAAAAAAGAGATGGATGATGCATGACCCAGTCATTAGTGAAAACAGGTGTCAGAAAGATATCTTGGCCAACATGTTGGCCGAATTTTGAAAGACAATAGGGATTTGTTATTTAGAAGGGAAAGTCATTTAGAGAGTGGAAGGGACCATGCTTGATAAGAGTGTATTGATAATAAAAAATATCGGTCGAAGCATGACCGACTTTTGCGTAGAAAGACTCATTATCAATTTGGAGAAAGGGAAATTTTTTTAGAACAATGGAAACGAAATTTTAATCGGAGGAAAGGTGTCTTTTGGGTTGAGGGGTGACCGGTGGAACTGTATACAGATTCTGACCTGTTAAGGATTGGAACCCCGCGATGAAGGAAGTGGAGACATTTTCAATTCAGATAATTAAGGTTTTTGACTATCAGGTCTGACCAAAACAAAAAGGAAAAAAACGATTGTCTCGGCTCACAGATAGCGCCAATATTCTTTCCTGAAGTCACATCTAATTAGCGGCAGGCTGTTTTGACAGAACCCAGGTGAGAAAAAGCCAAGATTATCATTTTTCGTACGTGCGAAAAAGGCCAAATTAGATTTTGTTTTTTAGAACAAGAACGATGTAAGCCACGCCCGATTGGAGACGGGAGGCGTCCCACCACAGTCTCATTAGCCGAAAGCGGTCACGTGATATGCGGAAAGAGGAGGAGAATGCTCGATCAAGAACCATTGGTCGAAAACGGTCACGTGGCATGCGGAAAGAGGAGGAGGAATGTTCGATCAGGAACCATTGGTCGAAAACGGTCACCTGACATACGAGAGATGGGTATGCGTCTTCCCCCAGGGGCACTGTGAGGAAGTAGGGGTGAAAATAATAGCGATAATGGGAAATCAGAACTAATGCGACTTTTGGGATTATCGAGAGAGCCCTGACGCCGACAGACCCACCCCGGTTTGCTGCGGCGTCAATAAAAGCAGGACCCCAATCGACAAAAATGAGTTCAGCCCCGGACGGCAGCGAGAAGAGATCACCTCGGACGACAGAGAGTTGCGGCTGAGTTGCGGCAAGAAATCCTTACAGCCCAAGTCGAAGACAAGAAATCCTTCCAGCCCAAGTCGAAGACAAGAGAAGTTCCATCTAAGTCGACGAAGAAGAAGATTACTCGAAAGCCGCGGAGAAGTTGCAGCCAAGTCGAAGACAAGGCCAAAGAGTTACTGGACGGAAGAAGAAGAAGAAGAAGTTGAAATCAAGCCCAGCCGAGAACAGAATTCGACCCAACCAGATCGAAGTGAAGAAATACAACTCAAGTCGAAGAGAAGAATCAACTGCGAATGATTGACAGAAATTAGCCCCAGTGTCGAACTAGACCACACTCCGACATACATAATTCTGAAGAGTAGGCAATTCGAAATCTTTAAGTTGTATGATAGAAGCTTGGTGCCATAGTCCACAGAGCGGGTCGGGAAATAGGAACAATTTTTCTTTGTGTAACGGACATTAGATATAAAAGGTTGTCACCCTTTTTTTTATCGGTAATTTTTTGTCTCGTGAGTTTTTTTTTTTTCTTTTACTTGTGTTTTGCCACCCCCGTCGGACTCAACTTGTATCGGCCCCAATCCCTGCTGGTCCCGTCTGTCTAAGATCTAAACACAACGTGGGTAGACAGACCGGAGATCAGTACAGTTGCTTCAGTAACCAGGTATTGGAAGCGAGTTGGGAAAGGCGAGGCTGGTGATCATCTAACCAAGGGGTTGGAGCGGCACGCTTGGAACCAGGAGGAGCGACCAGGAGGAGCGACGTCACAGTTGGCGCCGTAACCAAGGGATTCGACCCTGGGCCAGGTGTGTACCCGTCACATGTGCACTAATGCGTATATAGGTATATATGAAATATATTTTTATATATATTTGTGTGTTTGGAGTTTTCGTTTCTATATATTAGATGGTGCTATTTTTATGCGTATATATCTATTTTCTGTCCATGTCTGTTTTAATCTCCTTTCTTTGCTTAATGTTTGTTTTTCTGTTCTGCCCATGTTGAATTTTATCTATTCTACCATTTTTATCTATGTATATTTGCCCGTATAAGTTATATCTTAATAAGTGGTTAGAATTCTTTTAATAACACTTTCAAACTTGAATATTTCTTGGTAGGTGTGTCGGCGTGTCTTTGTCAATGTATGTGTGTATGTACGTGTCTTTATCGGTGTCTGTGTGTATGGTCACTTCTGTGTAACTTTCATTGTGTATGTATGTTGTGTTTTTTTTAAAGGGTCGTGGAGATATTTCCTGTCTCGTCGCCTTTTAGTGTGTGTATACATCTAAATACGTCTGCGTATTTATGTATTATAATCTAATTGTGTATGTATTGTCTTTTGCAAGATGTCATCCTCCCCTGCCTCTGTTTATGCTTCAAATGTATCTATGTTGTCATGGAGTTCAGAGCAACATTTGATCTTAACGTTTATTCCAACTTAATTTCAATAAAAACAAAATAAATAGAATAACATGTATTTTTTCCTCAGTAATTTTATAATTTTAAACTTAATATAGATCAAATTTAAAATTTAAACTGGGCAATTTTAAATTTTTAATTTCAGATTATATCGTATAATTTAATATTTGTTAGTTAAAATAAATTCTATTTTAGTCTAACCCCAACACTAAAGCATTAAATAATTATTATAGCATTACTTCGTTGTCAAGTTTTTTGAATTCTCGCATGCTAGTATTGTGATTGGTCATTCCAGTTTATGTAACAGCGTTTCCCCTAGTGAGGGGTGTTTGATTGATTTGAACCATTTAAAACCCCTTATTCTACATTCAACACCTTCACTTGATAAGACACCATAAGTGTTGAAACATATGGCTATTTTTGTAGTGATTTTATAACATATTGGAGTTATAATTTTTGGATAAATAATTATATATATATATATATATATATATATATGTGTGTGTGTGTGAGTGTGCGTGTGTGTATATGTGTGTGTATGTGTGTGCGCTCGCGTGTGGGTGGGTGTGAGTGCAATTCATGCGCCTTGGGAGAGTTTTGATTTGGATATTTTTTTAAAGAGTGGTTAATCGACCAAAAAAATACAATTATTTCTTAACTTCGTTTATCTCCTTAGTACATTTCTTTTCTACGCCAATTAAAATGCGGATTATACACCTACACACACAAGCACACAACACACACATATATATGTACAAATACACACACACACACACATATATATATAGATATGGATATATATACATACACACAAATATATATATATACAATTATAGATACACACACATATATGTACACATACACACACATATATATATATATATATAGACGTATATATATACACGCATTTATAAGCGTGTATATATGTATATATATATGTGTGTGCATATGTGTGTATATGTCTCTCTCTCTCTCTCTCTCTATATATATATATATATGTGTGTGTGTGTGTATATATATATGTGTATGTACATATATATATATATATATATGTTTGTATATATGTGTGGGTGTATATATATATATATATATATATATATATATATATATATATATATATATATATATATAGTGTGTGCATATGTGTGTATATGTCTCTCTCTGTTTCTCCTTTCTCTCTATATATATATGTATGTGTGTATATATATATATATATATATATGTATAAATGTGTATGTACATATATATATGTGTGGGCGTGTATATATATATATATATATATATATATATATATAAGTGTGTGCATATGTGTGTATATGTCTCTCTCTCTTTCTCTTTCTCTCTCTCTCTCTATATATATATATAAATATATGTTTGTGTGTGTGTGTATATATATATACAAAGCTGAACTAAATAAGGGATGTGAAATCTGCCGAGATTCGAGTCTCTCCTTATCGTGTAATACTTGTCACGCTGGGAAACTTTTGTGCCAATTATTTTTAAGTCTCGTGCGCCGATAAGAATCTCTCCTCGCCACTATTAGGCTCGGGAGATTTGCATGGTTTGGCCACGTCACACGACATCAGCCTCTGCAAAACCATCAGAAAAGGTACTCGTCTTTATTTTACCAGTTCAGCCCGAGCAAGTCTGATTCGCAGTTTTCAGAATATGCTCCTTCGCCTTTCTACAGTTACGACAATTTTGTTTTATAAAACCGTAGAGAATCACATTTTATAAAAAAAAGAAAGAAAAGAAAACAGATTTTCCTTATACGAATCCTACTACAATAAACATTATCATATTTTATACTAAAAAAAAAATGAAGTGCGACTCAAAGTACAGGGTTAGTGTTAAAATAGTTATGATGCATGAGGTCTAATATGAATAAAGATTATGACGATAAAGAAGACAGATAACAGTTGACCCTTAAATTAAAGGGGTTAACATTTTCGTGTTCAAGGACGTATCCACACGGGAGTCTGATCTTAATATTGGGAATAAAGATCCTTCAGTCAAGATTAGGGATACGATGGAAAAGGGGATAATTCGACTCTGTGGAAGTAGCATGTCGTGTTCTAGCAGTAAAGGTGTCTGAATTGTTGAAACTAATGAATGAAGCTCAGATGAACAAGGAAATAGCGTTTGAGTTGCGATGCAGAATAAAGAAGGTATATACCTCCAACGTAACACTTATAATAGGCCTGGCAGACATGCGACTGGGGTCCAAGACTGGGGGCGGACAAGTAGAGAGCTAAATTACTACTAAAAACGAATACAGAGGATAGTTTTATCAAGAAATTTGTTATTAATATCTAGTAATTAGTTAACTAGTAGCTATACCTATAACTAGGAAGGGCTTACACCTATAACAATTATTGACTTATTTCTATAAATGAAAATGTCTTCTATGAACAAAGAAATATCGCCGCATATTAGGAACATTTTAGATGATATAACAAAAATAATAAGTTAGTTTGTTTATACTAATTGCTTAAAAGCATATAAATTAATTTTATAATATAATACAATCAGAATAATGGTGAATATTACAAGAAACACCACAAGTGTCCAGCTTCAAATACTTGGGAGCAACCCTGTCAAAACATGGCACCTGCAACGCAAAAATCGGCACACGAATCGGCACAGTCAGAGTGGTCCAGGCTGGAAAGGCTATAGAAAGGCAACATCAGCTTCCATACCGAGTTCCAATTTTACAAATCGTTAGTCGTATCCATCATCTTCTACGGGTGTGAGACTTGGGCACTTCTGGTTGAGACAGCAAAAAGGATCCAAGCGTCTCAGAACAAATGCTTGAGAAAGTTTCTCCGTATTTCCTGCTGGGAGAACAAAACAAATGACTATGTACGAAGCAAGGTCAAAAATTTCGTGCGCCGATAGGAATCTCTCCTCGCCAATCTCTCTTCGTCGGAAGATTTGCATGGTTTGGACACATCACACGGGCTAACAGCCTTTGCAAGACTATCATAAAAGGTGCTCTTAAAGGCGGACACAAACCGGGATATTAACGTAAGATCTGGACAGAGAACAATGGATGGATATGACAATGACGGAACTTCGGAAAGCCACCGCCAGCAGATCATCGTGTAGAATGTCATCGGCTTCTTCTGTATTTAGGCCCCCACCCCGACGATTGAGACACACATGATGATGATGATGATCTGGTCACGTCACACAACATAACAACCTCTGTAAGAACATCATGCAAGGCATTATTGAAGGCGAACCCAAGCCGGGAAGGCAACGCGAGAACTGATCAGACAATATCAAAGAGTGGATTGACATGACAGTGCCGGAACTGCTGAGAGCCACCGTCAACAGATCATCCTGGAGGAGGTTGCCTGTTTCATCTGACCTTATGATGACGATTGAAGTAGTCAAGAGAGTGTTGATGGTTATGATGATGATGATGATGAGAATTCAAGTTCGGCATTTTAGAAATCATGTATCATCAACAAAGTCGGAAAATACTTGAAAAAAAAAAAAATCAAAACATGAAATCTCAGAGAAGCAATATTTTTGGTAAGTTTTGCAAATTTCATTTTTCGATTTTCGTTAGATCTAAATGACATCACATCTAGTTAGCTGGCCATTGACACATGACTCCTAGAGGGTTGCTAACAATCTACCGCCCTCATAACCCTTATATATATATATATATATATATATATATATATATATATATATATATATATGATAAAATATAGTTTTAAGGTATGCTATATTTATGCGTAAAAGTGTTCAAACAGAGCGTATGTAAATATTAAAATGAACACTGACGTCAATAACAAGCAGCGGTAGATTGTTTCATTCTTCAAACCAATCTTCAGAACATATATATATATATATAGAGAGAGAGTTATAGGAATGTTGTTATTTTCTAAACAAGGTCAGTACATTGTGGCCGTGTTCCTAAGCGTTTTCGGCTATTCTTTTAGCCATTATCAATGATGATTTTATTTTTTACGTTTAACTGAATATATGGATTTATTACATATGTAGCTAGAGTTTTATTAGAGTTAGATGTTTTTATTTTTCAAACACGGTCAGCACACTGTGACAATGTTCATGAACGCTTTCGGCTATTCTTTTATCAATTATAAATATCAAATAGTTAAAATTTAAAATTTTTTTTTAAACAACATCTAAAATATTATTACAGTTAGATTTACGTTAGGAATATTCGAACACTGGCGTTCCATATCACGTGTCGTCCGTGTCTTTGTTTTACAGAAGCTGAAAAAAATGCTTATTTCACTATGATGCCGTACAGAAGAAATGCACGGATATATATTTCTCCGAATGGATGTCATCTTTCTCAATGTGTCTTATGAACATATATTTACTATTTGAAAAATGTGAATTTTGAATATTAGCTTTTAATGGGAATTATACAAGTGGATTGCATAAATATTTTATAAATAAAAACTTTAATATACTTTCAGAGACTTTAATGCTGGTTCATGAATTGAATCAGTGGATGATTCCAAAAAATAATTTTTGTAAATATATATTTCACAATATAATCCCATGATTTCATTTCATATTGAAATGAAGTAGTTCAGAAAATAAGATAAAAATTTTTTCAAGAAAGTCCTGCCAGTTTTCAATTTAGCAACTCCAAATATTATAAAACGAAAAAAAAAAAAACACCCACTGAAATGTGCCAACCAGTGGAATTTTTAAATTACCAAAATCTATTCCCCGCCTCCTCAAAAATGTACATATTCTTGAAAATAAAAAGTAATATTATTAAAAATAGATATTTTCATATGTTTAGAAATCCTAGTTTCAAGGTTAAAAACCATCAGTTTTCTTGGGATTGATTATGGAGTGATATCCAGTTGCCTTCTCCACGGAGATTTTATTGGGACATCACCTCTAGTTAGCTGGTCGTTGACACATGAATCCTAGAGGGTTGCTAACAAACTACCGCACTCGTGGGGGTGCCAGTTTAGTCGCCGACTATACTACAGTAGCATACAAAAACAGACAACCCCCTTATATATATATATATATATATATATATATATATATGAATGATAAAATATAGTTTTAAGGTATGCTATATTTATGCGTAAAAGTGTTCAATATTAGACATAGAGCGTATGTAAATATTAAAATGAACACTGACGTCAATAACAAGCAGCGGTAGATTGTTTCATTCTTCAAACCAATCTTCAGAACATATATATATATATATATATATATATATATATATATATATATAGAGAGAGAGAGAGAGAGAGAGTTATAAGAATGTTGTTATTTTCTAAACAAGGTCAGTACATTGTGGCCGTGTTCCTAAGCGTTTTCGGCTATTCTTTTAGCCATTATCAATGATGATTTTATTTTTTACGTTTAACTGAATATAAGGATTTATTACATATGTAGCTAGAGTTTTATTAGAGTTAGATGTTTTTATTTTTCAAACACGGTCAGCACACTGTGACAATGTTCATGAACGCTTTCGGCTATTCTTTTATCAATTATATATATATATATATATATATATATAAACATAATGAGAAGCCACGTATACTTTCTTCATGTGTATATATAGAAAAAGTTGCAAATTAAAAAATAATAATCTTTTTTATGAAAGTATTTATTTATTTATATATATTTGATATTTCAGATTGACCTCAATCTTTCTTCAAAAATAACTGTTTGTTACAAATAAATTAAAATTACTGTTTGTTTACAAGTAGCGTCCGTCAAATATCAAATAGTTAAAAAAAAAATTATTTTTTTAAACAAAATCTAAAATATTATTACAGTTAGATTTACGTTAGGAATATTCGAACACAGTGGCGTTCCATATCACGTGACGTCCGCGACGGACTCTACTTGTAAACATATATATATATATATATATATATATATATATATATATATATAGAGAGAGAGAGAGAGAGAGATATATATATAATTATTTTTGCACAAAATCAATTTGAAAACACGATTAAGAGTCATCGTGAAAATGGAAGGGGGACAACTCACATCGGATTTCCTATATTTTTCAGCCGATAAAACAAAACTTCACTTTTTTTTTTTTTGGCAGGTAGTGTTTCTTATTCTCTTGCACACTTTTTTCTTTATTTTTAACATTCAGAATGCTTTAAAAATTCCATTTACAGGACAATTATTTATAATAAAATTCTATTCAATTGGGAGACTCATAACGATTGAAAACAATGTTTTTGTTTGAGTTTGGGTTTGATCAATTCGTAAAAAATAAAAACTAATTAAGACATGCGTGTCCGTCAACCTTAAACAATAATCTAACGATCTCTACTGATTGTACGAATCAAACATCAGATAAATTCTTTATCTTTAGGGAAAGATAATGAAATCTAAACATACACAAGTCCTAACTAAAAATATTAACCGGAACGGGAAACTACTTTAAATACACACGGTGTCCAATTTTTTTACTGTATTCAATAAGTAAAAATCATAAATTGTAAAAGATTATTATTACAGAAAGGCTACTAAATGAATAAGATTTGTTAGATCATAATTAATAAACCCAAATAAAGTTAATATTTTTTTGTATTAGAAACAACGAGTGGAAAATATATTTAAATGAAAATTCTAATTATGAATCACCACAAGCAAAATATGCAATTTTTTTTACTGTATTCAATAAGTAAAAATCATAAATTGTAAAACTAAAAGATTACAGAAAGGCTACCTACATTTTTCAACCGATTTCAACAAAACTTCACTTTTTTTGGCATGTAGTGTTTCTTATTGTCTTGCACACTTTTTTCTTTTTTTTTACATTCAGAATGCTTTAAAAATTCCATTTACAAGACAATTGTTTATAAAATTATTCTATTCAATCGGGAGACTCATAACGATTGAAAACAATGTTTTTGTTTGAGTTTGACCAATTCGTAAAAAAAAAAAAAAAAAAAACTAATTAAGACATGCGTGTCCATCAACCTTAAACAATAATCTTTGTCAATTTTATTTTTCAGTCTTTATGATGGTCGATACTTGATCTATCTCTTACTGTTATATCCCCGGGCAACGCCGGGCTCTACTGCTAGTATTTTATACAGCCCAAGACTGTCTGGGTTGAGTATAGCTGGCACATGACAGTCCTAGTTTGAAAGCGACTATACACATATCAGGTAATTTTGGATTTTTGCAGTATAAAACATATCTATCTATCTATCTATCTATCTATTAGTAATAATTCTAAAATTAAATGATAATACTATTGCATATAGGCAGTCTCAGGTTCTTAAGGTAAGTTAATGGTCTTTGGAGGTTTCCTACACGGGAATAGTTCACTTTTTGAATAATAAGAATAATGTATCACAGGCGGGGTCCTTAGGATTTTAGAGATGTCTAGGTGGGGCTTGGCCAAAAAATGATTGGAAACCACTAGTCTATACTAATATGAAAAATATATTTTGAAAAAAGAAATGATCATTTTTGTGCAAAGTACCTATTGTACAAGTCCACCGAAAATGTCTCTGTTGACGAGAGAAGAAACTGACATTTATGTCGCGAAAATTCAATATATGTCATATGTTGAAATCTATTCAAGAACGGTGGCAAGGTATTTCCATTCCATAGGTTAGAACGGCGCAGTCAAACTAATGTCACTTCTCAACCAGTTTGCATTTAGACACGAAAGCATCAATTTGGTCACATTGTCATCTTTTCTGGTATTCACACATTTTTGCAACAAGCGAGTTGGTATAAGTCATGATATTATCTAGTCATAGAATTTGTGCTAGCCGCCCGCAACTGACGATCGAATATGGTTGATTGTTTTTATTATGACGTGGGAATCAGTTTGACATGTGCAAAAGTTTCTGGTTTTCATGGGAATACCAATTCATGAAAATATATATTTATTCTGCAGGTACATCTTCTTCAAATATCCAATTCCCAACGCCGTAACGTAGCTCCTCTGAGCCACTTTTATAAACATTTTTATTATTAGCATTTCTCTTTGGTACAATGACTAAGTGCAGTGCCAGACTGGCAGCTAGGTTTAAAAATTCGCTCTTGAAATGGCTAGATGTAACCGTAAGCTCTGTGTTAACAGTTAATTCTCTCGCACTTCTCGCTTGTGGGACTCTCTTCCGGCTTTTTACTTTCCAGCCAACATTGATCATCAAAAATCTAAAGGCAATATCAATCATTATCTGCTGTCTTCTTGATTCCTCTTCTTTTATTTTTCTCGCTCCTTAATAAGGTTTCTCTGTTTTCTTATTCTTTCTCCCTCAGAAGTAAGGCCATGTATCGTTGTGGCTTTACTGTATTGCATGGGGTGAAATGATTAATATATATATATATATATATATATATGTTCAGGGTGTTCTAATAACTTGGACCGATTTTAAATGCGAATTAAGTTTAAGTGACTAATGATTTTTTTCTTTTTCTGTCAGATTTAACAACTTAAGTCTTTGGCAATTTCAACCATGGAAAGATTAACAATCAAACAACGTGTTAAAGTTATCGAAGTCTATTACGAAAATGGACGTTCAAATTTTTAAATATAGGGCCCAATGATTCCGCGAGCAAAAAATGCACACCAAACAGTGACCTTTTGTGGATGCAGTGGCTTTTCAACAATCTTCCTCGCATTTTTATCAGCCCAAATATGAAAATTCTGCTTACTAACGTATCCATCAAGATGAAAATTAACTTCATCACTAAAGAGGATTTTTTGCGAAAAATCTTCATCGAATTGTTTTTGCTCGTGCACCCAATTGACGAATGTACGGCTCTCCAAATGATCAGTAGTTTTCAGTTCTTGTGTCAATTGAATTTTGTAAGCGTGTAGAAATAAATCTTTTGTCAAAATTCGATGTAACATTGTTGTAGAGAGGTTCAGTTCCTGCGCGCGGTGACGAATAGAGGTGTCTGAATTTTCGGCCACATTCTCGTGCACTGCAGCAATATTTTCAGTTGAACGGCGTAAACGAGCACGCAATGGAGTTTTCACATCTGCTACCGACCCAGTTTGCTTGAATTTATGATCAACTTTTCCAATTTCACTCTCAGTTGGTCGATTATATTCACCCAAAAAATCGCAAAGTGCGCGAAATGCATTTCTGTTTGAACGTCCATTTTCATAATAGGCTTCGATAACTTTAACAAGTTGTTTGATTGTTAATCTTTCCACGGTTGAAATTGCCAAAGGCTTAAATATTTAATCTGAAAGAAAAAGAAAAAAAATCCATCCAACAAATTCAACAACCTCATAACTTAATTACCTCCCTTGAAACGTTACTCAAGCTATTTACACTAAATTCAGCTTTCTTCACTGCCATAGTAAAAAAAAACAAAAAACAACAAAACTTTCAGATGAACACAGCAATTTTGTCTTTGAAAATGATGAACACTACAATATTTGTCTTGAAAAAAAAATAACACCCCGATGATAACATTGCAACTATTCGGAATAAATAATATGTATCAACACAGTAATTTTTTCTCTTCCTTTAATAATGACACCACAAAAGCTTTGCCGTGAATATGAAAAGATCCTCATGAAAATAAGTAGACAAAACTTGTCTAAATTATTCAATTAAACATGACCCAGTGAAATCATACTGCCAAAATATACGCAATATATATATATATATATATATATATATATATATGTATTCAAACATATATTGTTAAATATATCAGACAACGAATGTCTAATATGTTTGATCATGAGCCGTTCTAAACTTTGTATAGATGCTTTAATTTCGCGAGAAAATAAAGACAAAAATTCGTTGTCTATTTGATTTAACAATATATATTTGAATAATGATCTGCTGCCCCAATATACTGTATATACATGTGTGTGTGTAAATGTACTTTGATGCCAACACCCATCAGTGAGAGTTTGATGTTTAAACGCAATCTTCAGGCCATGCGTGTTGTCTTTTGTATCGACTATTTATATATGATGGTCAATGGTTCATTGTGTGTAGTAAGGTATTTTGTATTATCCTAACAGTTATTGGCCAGGCGGTGACGGATATATTTCAAATTATTCCAGAGGATGTTGAATAGAAATAACTGTGGATACGAATGCAGTTACTTGTAACAATTTTATAGTGTTGTTTGTTAACTTTCTACTCATTATTTATTATTAATTACTGTATTATTTGTTGGTTATTATGATTATTGCATTTATTGTTTACCTGTTCACTCGTAGTTTGTTTATTATTTACTTAATTTGTTTATTTATTTATTGATTTACATTTTATGTTTATTTTTTAACTTATATTTTATTTATTTCTTTTTTTTATTTTCTTTTATTTTTTTTAATAAAATACAAAAAAAGAAAATATTTCTTTCGACCGGTTCTTACCGAAATCATTCCATTCAGAACTTGTCAAAAGACGAATTTGCTCAGCACCTTTGCCAATTTATGGGGGCAGTTTTTCATTTGACTGAACAACAAGAGCAACCTCCCTGCAAACAAAAATGTTTCTCGTTCATATACGTAAAATGCATAAAGCTGCTTACGCGTTATTGAAATACGTTGCTGTATATATCTATCAACGCAACTAGACTGATACGCCATTTTTCCGCATCAGCTCATGGTGGAAGAATAAAAAAATGTAATTGAATTCTCTATTCGGGCTTCAACGATGGTGACGAAAAAAAATTAACAGCCAAAAGCATTTTTTATTTATTAAAACCCCCTTTTTTTCGTCTGTTTCATGACTTTTTGTCATTTATTTTCTTTTACTTTAATAAATAGTGAATAAAGCTACGAGAATAGTATACAATATCTACAAAGAAAAATGGCGTCGAGGTTCTTTTTATCAGCAATGTCGATGATTTGATCGACTTTATTTGATGTCGTGGGACTTACATATACCGAGGCTGTCAAGCCATGTTGGAATAAAATAAAATAGAATTCGTACCTATTTGAACTCCGCAGTTACACTGGCAATTCTCCATTATTAATATTTGTCAAAGGCGATTGTAAGTATATCAGATATTCAAGACCGGAAAGAGGATATTAACTTCCCGGAGCCGCCTCTGATTGCTACTGTATGCGTATTGACTATACTACGCGTTTTATAATGGCACACAAGGTTT
>CAHIKZ030005162.1:0-2500 GCA_903632075.3 Acanthosepion pharaonis | reverse complement strand
TAATTCCATTTTTATTGCGATTTTTTAATTTCCAAGAAAAAACATTAAAATGACAAAACAAAGAAGACTTTATGTAACGCGTAGCGTTTCCCCGAAAATGGAAAAAATTTTTTAGCACCGGGGTATTTTGGAAATTTGCAGAAAAGTAAACCCGGGGTTTCAGGGCCCCAAGGATCGTTGGAAAACTGTTTAAATTTTTTTTAAAAAAAATTGGGTTTATGAGATTGCGTGTATTTTTTTGGGGAAAGGGGAAAAATTTCTTCCTTTTTTCCCCATCGTACTAACGAAAACACCGATGGGCAGAAAATATATACTTTCGTCCGTGGGGCCCAAAAGAAGGTACTTCCCCAAAGTGTGGGACCCTTTTTAGGCGTTGGGGGCAGACGTCGCCCTCCTGGTCGCTCCTCCTGGGTCCAAGCGTGCTGCCCAACCCTTTGGTCAAGATCACCAGCCTCGCCTTTCCCCCCACTTTCCCCCCAATACCCGGTCACTAAAGGGAAAATACCCCCTCTCCGGGCTGGTTTTACCCACGTTGTTTTTATCTTGGGGCGGGGGGACCAGCAGGGACCCAAAAAGTTGAGTCCGGGCGGGGGGCAAAAAACAAAAAAAATAAAAAACCAAAAAATTTTGGGTAAAAAAAGGGAACAACCTTTTTTATCTTAAAGTTCCCCTTTAAAAAAAAAAATTGTTCTCATTTCCCGGGCCCGCTCAGGATCACAGGCACCAAGTTTTACACAAAAAAAATGCCCAATTACCTACTTTTTAGAATCATGTATGTATTGGAGGTGGTTCAGTTCACTGGGGTAATTTCATCGATCATTTTGCAGTTGATTTTCTCCGACGGGGTTGTATTTTTCTTCGTCTGTTTTGGGTGGAAGTTTTCTTGTCTGAGGGTTCTTTTTTTGTTTCCGTCCGGGGATAACCTATTTTGCCCTCCCTTCTGGGAGGATTTTTTTCGAGGATTCTTTTGCCGCGGGGGAGGGTCGGGGCTAAAGGCGCCCAGGTCTTCCCCGCCCGGGAGCTCCCCAACTACCCAACTCCAACTGCCCCAATAACTGTTTTTGTCGACCCCGGTTTTTGACCCGCAAAAAAAAAGTGGCGTAGGGTTTTCATAATTCCAAAACGCTTTAATTCCCCTTCCATTACCCCCATTTTTTCCCCCCTATTTCCTCAAGTCCTTTTGGGGGGCCATCCATCTTTTTGTCTCTCTTTTGGGTAATTTTTTCAAAAATTTTCCCCGATGGGAAATTTTTTCCCCTTTTCCGCGCATGACGTTTCGACCAATGTTTTGGGTCAAACATTTTTCCCTTTTCCCAAATTCCGTGTTTCGCCAATTTTATTGTGAACCCTCCCTTTTTCGGGGGTTACCGTTTTTTTTAAAAAAAAAAACCCAATTTTTTTTCCTTTTGCGAAAAAGTTTTCCCCCCTGGTTTGTCAAAAAACCCGCGCTAATTATTTGACTTAGGGAAAAATTTTCCCCCCTTTTCCCCCGGGGCCAAAAAATTGTTTTTTTTCCTCTTTTTTTTTTCCTGATAGTCAAAATCTTTAAAATTAATTGAAATGTTCCCTTTTTTAACGGGGTTCCAATTTTAAAAGGTCTGTATAAGTTTCCCCCTACCCCCCAACCCAAAAACACTTTTTCTCCGATTAAAAAATTGTTTCATTGTTCCCAAAATTTCTTTTCCAAATTGATAAGGTTTTCCTGGTGGTAAAATTTTTTTTTTCAAACCCATCAAATGTTTCAAAACGCCAAACCTGCTCAAAAACTCTTTTGCCTATCTCCACCCCTCATAGCGTCTACATTTCTTTCTTTTTTTTTTCCCTTCCCTTTCCCTTTTTTTTTTTTTTTCTTTTTTGGATGCCAGTAACCAGTGAATTATTTTTTAAACCGTTATTTTTTTCTTAAAAAAATTTAAAAATTTTAAAAAACGAGTAAAAAAAATTTTAAAACAATTTTAGAATATTTTTAATCAAAGGGGACAACCTCCCCAAATTTTTTATTTTTCCCGTAAGCACCAAACCCTTCACATTTTAAATACCTGTTTGTCTCATGCAATTTATTCTATTTTAACATGCAAGGGAATTTTTTTTTTCTTTTTTCCCCGCAAGAAAAGTTCTTTTTATTTTCTTTTTTTTCTAATGCAAAAATTTCTTTTATTTCTTTTGTTCCAGAAGTTGTTCTTTTTTTTTCTTCGTTCTACAGAAAAATGCTTTTTTTTTTTTTTTGCACATAAAATTTCTTTTCATTTCTTTTTTTTCTTAAATGCAAGGGGAATGTTCTTTTTTTCTTCTGTTCTACATGCAAGAAAAGTTCTTTTTATTTTCTTCTGTTCCCTCAAAGAAAGTTCTTTTTTTTATTTTTTTGTTCCAGCAAAAAATGTTCTTTTTTTTTTTCTTCTTCTACATGCAAGAAATGTTCTTTTTTATTTTTTTTTTATTTAAAAAGTGGGTGTCTGTAGGGGGCAGATGTGTTCAAGGGGGTTCCGGAATTTTTTTTTGG
>CAHIKZ030005161.1:0-12978 GCA_903632075.3 Acanthosepion pharaonis | reverse complement strand
TCACCAACAAAATACGGGAGTTCTTTTCTTAACAGAACGATCAGAGTGTGTTTTCCGAGCTACCGTACCTTCGTAATCATCCCTAGACTCATCCAACTCTTTTCTAATCCTCTGTTCTCTCCTCTGATTGACACCCAAAACTCTAAAATGTTCGTATTGGAGTTTCCGGCGCGAATGCCGAGCATGTCGTTTTTGAAATTCCTAGCGGAGTGAATTACGTCATCGTGGTCTTTTACGCAAAGACGATGCCCAACTGACGCTACTATATTGTGAAGCTGACAAAATCAAAAACAACGCGCAAGCGCGAAATGAAAAAAATATAATATGCCGACAATTTACCCATCGCACACACTATATATATATATATATATATATATATATATATATATATATATATATATATATATATATATATTCTGCTCAACTTAAATGGTGAAATTGTTTTACAATTCTCGCAGTTGATACTGTTTTTTTATTGTTTTATTTTTTCCCAGTTGTTACTTTTTACTTTGCCTCTATTTGAGGCTTTTCCATGAGTCGAACATATATATGCAACATACTCAATATGTTTAAAGTAATGTAAATGTATAGTGTGCTATAGTAATTGATGTAATGAATATGCATACACCTGGGTTCCCCCTCACGCCATATGATTGGCTGGTGTCAGCCATAAATACAGACTGATGTGGATGTACAGGAGGACGCCTATTATTTTCCACTACGACGAGGACCAGTCCATTACGGTTACCTGCTAGATTGTCCTACCCGATTACAGTAGCCCAAAACCACTTCGCTACTTCAAACAAACATACACCTTTAACGGACATCTCACTAATAATCATTTTAAATTGTCTCGAATGTCTACTGAATCAAATGAGTTTTTATAGTAACCTAACCATAATATTGTTTATTATATCCTATTGACTTTCTTTACTTCATATCTGTCCAACCACTGGTAGAACCTGTTATAAAATAAAATAAGACATATCTCGGCTGATTTACAGGCAAATACCCAAGGGCGAGAGCCGGATGTGAAAGGGACCAAGCCCCGTCACAAAATGACCATTATCTTCATTTACAAATGTTCCCGACACACGTGTTCCGGTCGAAAAATAAAATAATATTTAAAGTGTTCTATTTTTCGTCCAATAAAAATGCTTCCCTCCTAATTATACTCGCTTCGTTTTTCGAGCCTGTTAAGCCATAAAACAACGCTACAAAAGGTGTCACACGAAAGTTCAACAGGCAGTCCACAGGTAGCCAGGGAAC
Source organism: Acanthosepion pharaonis (assembly GCA_903632075.3). Lineage (NCBI taxonomy): Eukaryota > Metazoa > Mollusca > Cephalopoda > Sepiida > Sepiidae > Acanthosepion > Acanthosepion pharaonis. Next base: position 11,709 of record CAHIKZ030005161.1, on the reverse strand, counting down.
TGACCTGTCACGGTTAGCAGCTGTCAGCAGGGGAACCACCGTCAACATGTGTGAACTACTATGAGAGATCGACCTAGATCCGAAGCCGGCTTATGAACTTTACCATAAGGTAGCTGTCCCAAACCCACACGTTCCTGTTGAAATAAACCACCTACATCTATTTCTGCTGTTGTCGTATTTCTTTCTTGCAACCATACGCTTGTCTATAACAAATCTGTCATTTTTGGGTGGACTAAGCTAGTTGTTATTCTGTTTGTATGTACGTTTGGACATAGTTTATATGTGTTCGAAGGTGGTCAAAGTCTTCATTATTGACTTTTTTGAGTAGAATTATTATTCTTATACAACGTGGGATAATCAGGTGTGAAATTCTTCCTTTGCATCTCCAAAAGGTCTTTTACTGTGCCATCTGCTTTCACACATTTCGTCTTTTGAATCAAAATAAAGTACTACATATATAGCCCACGAAGTACTGTCGACGTCCACACACTGGAACAGCTAATGTTGGCGTCAGCAAACAGACGATATCAGAAGCGAAGCGTCTATCCTTCTCATCAACGCCAGAGGTGACAGAATGCTAGCGGTCACTCAGCTAGGTTCAGACCAGGCTCGATGTTGCTTAACTAGAAATAATTTTGGTTAACTTCGCGCTTCTTTTGTTGTTGCGGGAAATGGTTGAATAATCTGAATACTGTGTGTTCATTTTTCTGAGCTTATACAAATACTACAAAAACAACTACTGCTACTGCTACCATGAATAATAATAATAGTAATAATAATTATTATTATTAGTAGTAGTATTTTTTATTATTATCTTCTTTTGCTTTCTGTAAAGTACACTCCATTACCTTTATCATTGTCCGAGGTACCTTATCTATCTATCTATCTATCTATCTATCTATCTATCTATCTATATTTTTATACCTAAAGTCAATGGAGGGACTATATGAATTCAGTTTGCACAAATTCTGATATTAAGTGATACTTAACATATACAATGTTTCCATTTCACTTGCAGTGATAATATTCGACTTGGAAAAACACACTCTCTCTCTCTCTCTCTCTCTCTTTTGAAAAATTAAAATAGAAAAGAAAGAATTATAGGAGAGGGAGATTATGTATCATATTATTTATCATCTCTCAGTTGCGTCTCTGTCCTTAGACAGAGTGCATTCAGTTCGACTCTGTCCAAGTACAGAGTCGTAACTGAAAAAAACTATAGTGAGAGGTGCCGGTCCCGGGGAATAGCTGCCCGAGGCCACGCCCTCTCATTGCACTAGAGAGAGGGTTCGGTGCACGCACCGAGGACAGCACAACCGCCGTTTGCGGGGGCTCGGGGAATTTTTCTTTCTAGCCCGGGTGTACGCACGCGGGCTCCCCACATCAAACCGACCTTGTGTCACAACCTGACATCGTGGGGGTGGGGGTTGAATAAATAAAAAATATTAGACTAAGTAGATTAAGTAGATAATCGGTTCCACAATGAGTATCTTTATAAGCCTCTTGCAAATCGGGGTTACCTGAAACTTAGTTAATAGCGTTTTTATGTAGTTTATTTCATCATGGCAAGGACGCCAATTATTATAGGAATGAAAGCAGTTGTAAGGTACCATATTTTTAAATTTCTATTTCAACATCCTTATATTTACTTATTTTGTCATATTCTTTAATATATATGTTTTATCTGATGGCGCTACCGTATATATGAGAACGCAATTTTTGAAATGCGGATGTGATTAGCCAACGACCAAGGATTACTGTTTCACTACAAATCAGTACCACAATAATAGTAACAGTGCCAGCTGTGCTGGTCGAACTCTCTGCCTTCTGTTAGAGAGGAACCCAGACGAGGCCATTTCGAGGGGCAGAGTCCCATCTAGGGTGGTAGGCAGCTATCCGACCTCGTTTTTTACAGAGTCTACGGGAAATTTTTTCCCTCGAGCCAAAGGGCTCGGTCTTAATCCCGCATTAAAAACAGCTTTGTTCCACATCCCACCATGCTAGGGGCGGCAAGGTAAATATCCTTGCTTCGCGAATGAGTTGGAGATTAGTCTCCAGCGGTGCTGGTCGAACTCTCTGTCTTTGGGCAGAGAGGAACCCAGGCGAGGCTATGCCAAATTTATAAAAGAGTCTCGTCTGGAAAGCTAATCGACGCCTTGTATAGGAGGTCTACGGGGAATTTTTGTCCGAGCCTACGGGCTCCGTTTTGCCCCGAATTAAAAAAAAGGCCATGTACCACATCCTGTTTCGAGGGGAGGTAAGGTAAATATACTTGCTTCGGCAATTAGTTGGAGATTCGTCTCCAACTATGCTTGTCGAGCTCTCTGCCTTCGGAACTAGAGCAGTCTACTCTAGCGAGCGAAATAAAGGGTTCGACTTTCAAGCCCCTGAAGAAGGGCGGAGCGTACAACGGCCGAAACGTTGTGATAACTATTTTTTTTTTCTTATGAGGACGATAGTCCGAACAATGTAACTAGTGTACATAATATCTCATCTCAGAAATATAGACATATTATTATTATTATTATTATTATTATTCAATATAGATAACAATATTAAAGAAGAAATGGCTATTTTTCTGCAGTTAGTTCGAAATAAATTTTTTATATATTTTATATAAATAATCTGGGAAAAAAACAGTGACTATGTCAGACCACAAGCGAATTTATTCGTATTGAACAAGAAGTAAATTATTGCCATAATATGGAATTGAAGCTATTTCCGTTACTGTTGGGTAGTTCCTTACACGAAGGCCGTACCTTATACTGGTTCATGGCCAATCAAACAACTGACTTCATTCTTGTTTTGTATTGCTGATCAGTCACAGAATTTGATAGCCTAAGGAATGATTTATGTCGACTAGTCTGTTCGTTTTAGATAGAATCATTGTTATCGATTAATTATAAAGAAATGCCACGCCCGGTATAATCCACGCGAATCAGCATTCAATCAATACATTTCGTCAAAGAGAATAACAGACTCTTCTGTTGTGCATCCTGTCTTTCCCTTAAAAAAAACGATCATATTAATAAACTTTCTGCAACTTTACACTAAATCCGAATTTGTGCTCTAGTATTTTTTTTCCTTTCAGGCTGTTTGCGGTCATGGCTCTCCACAATATCCTTTCTTTAAAACTATAAGCAATCTCTGTCCTTTACTATCCCTGCCACTACTGGCTATTTTTCTCTGCATCAATTGCCTTAAATAAATTTTACTTTTGTCCCCACCATACAAGCCTCAGTAGCCACTCAAGGTAGATTCTATTATCATTGAATGTGCTTGATTTGAACGAATGAAAACAGACTGTGAATTTTTTTTGAATAATATATAATATAAATATATACTATATATTTTTTAATTTTGTATATATATATATATATATATATATATATATATATATATATATATATATAAAAAGACAATAGGAAAACTGTAGCCGACGCGTTTCGTCCAATGTGGACTTTTTCAAGGCAAAAAACGAAATGAATTTATTAAAACAAAGTAACTAATAATAATAAAACAAAATTTCCTTAGCAAATGGAAGAATTTAGAGAACGCTATTTTCATACTGTTAACTGAAAATTACGTCAAGTACTGTCACGTGCGGAGATATTGTTTTTATTGTTTTGTTGACAGATTCAACCATTTTCTTTTGATTTCTTGATACTGTTGTGTACGTTTGGGAGAGTAGTAATTCTGTTAGAAAAGGTGATATAGGAAAAAAAACCCTGGGCGTAGATCAATATTTGGATAATATTCAATGGCGGCACTCTCGAAGATTTTCCTTCTGACTGAGTTACTTTTTTTAATAAGTGTAGCATTTCTTTCTATGTATGACTAATGCAGTTGTTTTTTGTGAGGTATCTTTTGTGCTCTTAAATGCGTTTTTTAAAAATTTCTACTTGTTTCTCCAATATATTAGGAGGAACAGCTTTGGCAAGTTATTTTTTATAAATGCCTGCTTCAGAAATATTATTGCTATTAGTGTTTGAGGATCTGAGTATATCCATAATGGTTTTGGAAGTGTTTGTGACTATTTTAAGATTATTTAGATGGGAAAGTTTGTTCTGGATAGTAGACGTGTCTTATTAGGTCTTGTAAGCGAAGTGATTTCGCCTTCAATCACATTAACATTGCTATTTAATTCTTTGTATAATTTTTTCTTCATGATATATATATATATATATATATATATTATAAATTAATTGATTTAAAATATGGTTTTCGCTACACAGTCCTAACCATGTTTCAAAAATGGAAGCTAAAAGCCACGAATTTAATTTTGTGATTAAATTAAAGGCATTTGTTCCATTTCATCCTCAAGCGAATTTTTTTTTTTTTATGCTCTGTAAATTTACATTGAACACTATTTTGTAAAAATAAAAATATCTATAAGAACACCGGATTATATATCTTGCTGTTCTTTTTATATATATATATATATATATATATATATATATATATATATATATATATATATATATGTGTGTGTGTGTGTGTGTGTGTGTGTGTGTGTGTGTGTGTGTATTTCCGGGTGAGGGAGTTCATGAAAGGTTATCGGACCAAAAGCAAAACAAATAACTAAACTTTCCCAAAACTAAAATTTTATCAAGCATCTTATTTTGTTTGGCATCAGTATCTCAAAGCTAAGTTTACAATAAAAACTTGGTTGTATGCGCTTTTTTGTTTTGTTTTGTTTTTGTCAATCTTCAGAAACTAATTCTGCTTGTCAAGAGAGTGACGTGTGTCATAGTTGGAGATTGATTTAAAAATGGATCATTTCTAATGAGGAAACAATTGTTCCATTCTTTTATTGTATACAATGAGAAAATTAATATTTATTGGTTTAATTTCAGATGACATTTTGAAAATATAATTTCATTTAATCTGTAAACAAAGACTCTATCTATCGATCTATCTATCTATCTATCTATCTCATTCTGTCCATTGTCTGTCTGTCTGTCTATCTATCTATCTATCTATCTATCTATCTCATTCTGTCCATTGTCTGTCTGTCTATCTATCTCTATCTATCTCATTCTATCTATCTATCTATCTTATTCTATCTCATATCTATCTATCTATCTATTAAAATATATAATTGATATATATATATATATATATATATATATATATATGTGTGTGTGTGTGTGTGTGTGTGTGTGTGTGTATACGCATACATGCACACATAAAAAATAAAATAAATAAAAACAAACAAAATAATTTAACCCAAATAGATAAATAAACAAAAAAACTTCTGGTAAAATAACCGCCAAAGTAGACTACCCACAATGCACCACTGACCCGTATATATAAATAGCCGAGAAAAATACCTGCATTCGTGGACTGACGGTTGTTTCGTCAATATATGCTTCGCATCGGGTTCCTTGATCGAATGTGTCGCGATTCGGATGAGGAGGGCGCCTTCTGGAAGGAAGACGCCCGTAAAACTTTCCCATCCCTGAGAAGTGTGCACTCGAGTGAGGAGAATGCTCTCTTCTATCGTGAACGTCGTATTGCTCTGAAACGCCTCTTATGGGCGTCGGATGGCCTCTCCAACGTCCAGGCGTTGTCTCGTAGGGCATAATATCCAGAGTTAGTCAGGGGGCCGTGCGTGATGAGCTGATTAACGAGCTCGGTCTTACGAAGCGGAAGGCTCGCCCAATATTGCCTTTGGTTCCCGGGTTGAAGTGCCCCAGTAGCGATGAGGCATCACGCACCTGGCTGATGATTCGTGGGGCCCTCTGGATAGCCAAAAGACTTTGTTCAGCGGGCTTGGAGAAATCTCCAAACTGCCGTCGCTGTAGTGGGGAAGTCGAGACCATTGGTCACGCTTTCTTTCATTGCAGGTTGGTAGCGCCATTGTTCAGGTTTGTTGAAGGTCTCATGGTCCGCATGCTGCAAGGAATGTTCTTTGTCCTTGAGGCCAGTTTTTTTGTAGAAATGTGGTGCCGCAGATGACGAAGGCTGAACAATATGTGTTCTTTTGCTTACTAGGAGTTATGAGAGCCGTGATTTGGACGACACGTAAGAAGGAATTCTATGAGGGCGAGAAGTTCACTTCTTCCCAACTGATCTTGTTCTCTTAACCATCAGATTAAAGTCAAGATTAGGGCGGAAAAGCGGCGGTTCATCTCATCAGAATTTGGCAAAAGGTGGGTGACTCTTGCACGGTTGTGCCGAGTAAAAGGGGCTGACCTTTAGTGGCAGTTTTGATGCCGGTTAGGCCTCTGGATATTGTTCTTCCTGGGTTGAACTTGGGCAACCCATCCCGAAATTACGTTAGTGTAGGTTTTTTTTTCATCTTTAGTCTTTTTTTTTCCCAGTAAACTTATCTAGGGTTTGCCCCTTTTATTTCTGTCCCTATTTTCTTATTATTTTAATTCCCCATCTCCTCCCTCGTTAGGTGGTCAGTGATGTCAGTTCTCTGGTGGATGCGGGACGCTTTTCGCATTGTGTTTATTCGACTGTGTGTGTTTTTCGTTTTTGTTGTTGTGTGTGGAGGAGTACGTGTCTGTGTGAGAGCTATGGAAGAATGAATGTTTTTTTTATAGGCCCGCATTGATTTCTGCCACATTTAAGTATTGTAGGGGGTTTATTACTAATAATGATTTTGTTTATTTTCTTGTAAATAGAATAATTCATATTGTATATACTCATTGGGGATCTATTTAATTAGTTGTTTTATCCACGCTCCCACATACGATGATTTGTACATATAGGGGACTATTTAGGATTTTCATTGAGACAATGAGGTATTATGGTGAATGTATTAAGAAAGGTTAGTAAGAATGCATTGTTTTGGTGTTAGGAATATTGTTTGTATGTTTGGGTCAGTGTTTGTGGCTAGCTAAGTTTAAAATTAAGACAGATGAAAACCGTTCCATTCCTTTTTTAGGCCTTGTGCCACATTTTCTGTAATTTCACAGAAATAAATATCGTGGCCTGATGGTTGCGTCTAGCATGAAACAGACTGTCGCCTCTAAGTGTTCACATCAATGTTCACTTTGCAACCGAGTTCGATTCCACTCATAATATGAGACATTTGCGCTGTCAGATTGAATAATTGCCTTTCAGGACATTGTTCAGGGTAGTGGAAATAACATGGCAGCTCCCATCTTCTCTCCAACTAACACACAATGCATTATACTAAGACGCGCAATAATTCTTGATCTAACCTTGATCTACATATATATATATATATATATATATATATATATATATATATATATATATATATATACACGCATTCTCCATTTTTATTAACTCATTTCCGTTGAACTCTGTTCGTTTTCGGTATTAAATTAATTTGTAAGAAACTTATTTTCCTCATAAGTAAATAAAGTGTTCCATTGTCTTAACAGCAGGTTATAAATATTGAAATATTACAATGGTCAGTGTTCAATTCCCTGACCTTTGCCACCTGGCATGTGACCCAGTATTGCACCAAACGGCGATGAACAAATCTTATAAAAGAAAAAAAAATCCCCTTTACTGAATATTTTACTTTAATGTCATTTCACGAATATTCACTTTGGTAGGTGAAAATATTTAGATATACCGATTAATGAATTAACGCATCGTCTACTCAAATATGGAGACGATCAATTTCATAGAAAATATGTGTCCTCCGATAGGAATCGAACCTGTATCCTACATATTTTCTATGAAATTTCTTGGACATTCACTCCGGTAAATGTAATTAATACTGTTTATTATAAACTGAGCATTTATTTAAATATCTGTATCTATGAAAATCACGCATAAACAGAAAATATATTAAAATAATCGTTCATAATATATAATGCCATTTGTTTACATTAAGATACGCTTCGAGCAGATATGAACGTTTGAGAAATATCAATGAAAATTTGTTGTTTGAAGACAGTAATTTAACATTGCTAACAAGAGGCTTTCTCTGTAGCAAAATGGTATAGCACGTCAGGTTATATGACGATTCCGTGTAGGATACAGGTTCGACTCCTGTTGGAGGACATTTATTTTCTATGAAATTTCTCGGACATTCACGCCGGTAAATGTAGTTAACACTGTTTCTTATAAATTTATTTATTTAAATATTTTTATCTATAAAAATAACTTATAAACAGAAAATATACTAATATATGTATGTATTAAGTTGTAATGTTTGCGGGTACCAAAATCGATGGTCCTTTTCCGTAGTTTACTGGTAGGAAAGCATTTTAGGCAGGCAGTTGTTTTTTTTTCATAAACTTCTCGATATCAAAAGGTAAGGATAGAGCGTTAATAGATACAACATATACCCACTCACGCCCAAACAAAAGCTAAACGAAAAAAAAAACCAGCATACACACACACACACACACAGAAATCTAAGTCCACACACACACACACACACACGCATCTAAACATATACATATACACAATCCAAATTGCGTTGTAAAAAACGAATATATACATCAACACGATAAAAGAAGGCAATTCAATATAACAAATAGAACTACTCCTATAAAAAGCAAATACGGTCAAAAAGGGGACAGCATAATACAAAGCAAAGAATCACCCAGAAACTCCACACTACTTAAGTGATAACACAACATCTATTAAGTGGAAAATTCCACACACCATACAAAGATATCAAATTAAAAGAAACCATTCATAAATACGACAAAATTGAGAAGTAGTAGCAGAATTAATGAGTGAAAGCATGGATGCAATGCGCTTCGCGTTACGTTTAAGTCGGCACCACCGAACGAACACCATTCTGTTAAGTGATAAATTTCTCCACATTAATTATATATATATATTATTAGGAGGATTTGATAAATATATTAAGTAATTCATTGAGTCAGAAAGAAACTTCAACAGAATGCACTGGACGGCCGTTTCGTCCTATATTTGGGACTCATCAGCAGTGCGCATCCACTACCGAGAATTGAAATACTGACAGTTAGGTTGTCAAGCAAACATCATACCAACTGTTCCAACGGGCCTTTGTGTATATATATATATATACACAAATGACCTCACACACTGCGAAATGGACTACGTCCGACAATTATTTTAATATATTTTATTGTTATACATAATTAAATAAAAAATATTAAAATAATTGTCTGACTTTCCATTTCGTCGGGTGTAACGTCGTTTGTTTACGTTAAGATAAGCTTCGAGTAGATATGGACGTTCGAGAGAAATCATGGGAAGTTTGTAGTTTAAAAGCAGTAAAATCGACCTTGCCAACCAGGCGCTCCTTCGTAGCTAAACTGGTATAGGACATCAGGCTATATGACGGTTTCGTGTAGATACAGGTTCAATTCCTGTCGAAGGACGCATATTTTCTATGAAATTCCTCGGACGTTCAGGCCGGTAAATGTTGTTAAAACTGTTTATTATAAACACAGCACATTCTTAAATATTTTTTCTAAATATAATTAACGTATAACATTAAAATAAATATATATATATATATATATATATATATATATATATATATATATAACCATATATATATATATATATATGTGTGTGCATTTAGGTAGAAAATGCTTTTCAGACTTGGACCACATTTCTTGTGAAATGAACTTCTGGCAATTTCAGACGGAATTTTTCTCTCTTTTTGAGAATGACTATTCGTAATTTGGAAAATACGATCAGTAAAATTAAACGACGCAAAATGTCTGTTGTGTTTATTAATATATGTATGTATATATATATATAGATAGATAGACAAGTAGTGAGAGTGAAAGAGAGAGAAAACTAAACTTACAAACCTACATACATCAGTCTTACCATCATTTTCTTAATCTTTTCAAATCGCTATAGTTTATATTCAATTTAACATTTCCCTATATACAATTCCCATTGATTGTTCTCAGATATATATTTTATTAAAAAATAGTTATTTCAAATTTTATTAAATTTTAAACATTAAAAATAAATTTGAAATGAACCTAAGTGCTTCGAAATAGCAATGTTGCCATAGTAACAGTTTTTCCTTATTTTGAAAAAATTTTTTCCTGACAATGATATTGAACGAAACAGAATAAAAATGTTAAACATGCAACTGGTTTTGACATATTCCAAGTTACTTTGTGTATTTCTTATGCGTCATTTTATATACCTATATCTTTTAAGCATGTCTGATTAAATAAATTACACACATATATCTGTTGATTTTTAGCATAATCCGTTCATATTCACGGTTATTTTTCCGTGTATTACAATCAAATGATGCAAGAAATGCGCTGTAACAGTAAAAATTACCTTCATTTCCTAAGTACTTTCCATCTCTTTCTGAGATCATCATCAGGGGTGCAAGTGGTAAGGCAAAATCTGTGTGTAACTATCCATGACGGGATATGGAAAGTACTTGAGAAATAATAGTTTTCGTGTGACGCGTTTCGACCTTTCTTCTTTCGGTCAAGGTGAATGCCTCTTAGAAATTTTCAAATCACCTATCTGCTGGCTATGAAACAAAAAATGCATGAGATCGTGACAAAATAATACTTTTCTTTTTCTACATGGCTGTCCGACCAGAGTGTCATTAAACAATTTCTGTCCAACTTCACGGTAAACAGTAAGATTGTACTCCGATTTGGAATTGTAGCCCTTTTTAGTTTCTGGGGCTTAAACGTCAGCTACTTGTGCTAGTTAGAAATACACAACTACCTCAGCTTTCAGGCAGCCTCTAACGTTTCTATCGCTGCATTTGTTAAGGTGACAACCGTTTTCGGAAGGTCAGTCAAGAATGCCATTCGGTTAGATTTGTTGGAGACGCTAAATATTGAAATCATCCCTCTCGTTATGCTTCCTAATTGGTATTGTGGGTTGTGGAGGCCTGTAAAGCGGAAATTCAAGTTGGACAAGTCTTGTCTTAGTAATTGCAGCAATGTTATAAGCGACTGACGACAATGGATTGTTTCAATGACAAGGATCATATGAACGAATGATATCAATATTAATGAAGCCACAGCAAATTGACGTTTCCTTCGGCACCTGCGATCAAATGTTGATAGGCGAATGAATTCCGGGACACTATCGAGGTTATGGTAGCAAGAAAGGATATCGAATGGGACTGTCGCAAGAGAAAGCACTTGATTAGCGATGCCTTCTCCTGGTTAGCCGCTGAAATTGATTCATGACCAAACGTATTAATATGAGCCACGAATCTGCGGCCATATTAATAAGAAGTGCAAAATGCCTTTAGCAAACGCATCTCAAATAGCGTCACTCTCTGATTTTTTTATACCATTTGAAGCATAAGATATCAACAATTAAACCTTAAACACATATATTCAATTTGACTGCAAGATTTTTCTCTTGGTGTGCAAGTGCGTGTTTGTGTTTTATTGCAATCTCCTTGCGTGATGTACACTTACGTGTCGAATACAAGTGGGGTTAATAATTTTGGGCGGGTTTTTTCCTTAATATGTAACCAACTCGGGCTGACCCGATCCTCTGTTATACTCCCTCCTGATCTCCTGATCACAGCAGTAACATGCACCGGCTAACGTAATTCCTTCTTATGAGGTAAGGATGAAGGGCATTGACGCACCATGGACAGTGCACGAAATATTTAAAGTTGAACACTCAACTCCTGGTGCTTACAGCAACACATAAAAGATGACACAAAAAAACGGGAACTATTTAACAATCCAATAAAACCAAGAGTGATGGAAGAAAAATATTTTATCCATAGTAATTGAGACCTTAAAATATGCCATTTAA
>CAHIKZ030005160.1:0-12937 GCA_903632075.3 Acanthosepion pharaonis | reverse complement strand
AGTGCTGAAACATGATTGAATTTATGTAGAGGCTTATAAATATAATATATATATATATATATATATATATATATATATATATATATATATATATATACTACCATTTATTAAAGTTGATCGAATTTCGTTTTGTGAAAGCATCTGACGCGTCTTATTTAAAACGACAAAAAAAACGAAAAATCAAACAAAAAACGAATTGCCTTTTATAAAATCCCACTTTATTGTGTCTGTCAATATGTCTATATACACAAAACATTCATATGGCCGTGTATGTGTGTCTGAAAGAACTTTTATGGATTATTGCAATTAATACCATCAGTAAGTAGAGATGTGAACAACTCTACGAGCATTAAATTGTTTTTTATACATTTTAAGTCAGTAGCTTTTCCTAAAACAAGGCTTTAAAAGCCTGCTTAGAAGAGAGAGAGAGAGAGAGAGAGAGAGAGAGAGAGAGAGAGAGAGAGAGAGATGTTCACCAGGATCGATACACCAATACGCATCGTGTTATTCAACATGAAACTGTCGAGGTGGAAAATAAATTATTGGAAAAAGTTATTCAATAAAAATATTCCTTTCACCCACCGGTTTTTATACCTTTATGCAATCTTGACAGTAAATCATTTTTAAGAATTTCCATTAAAAGAACAGATGAATTCACTGGCGGTACCATCACTCTGCGCATGGATGAAGAAAAAGAAGTGGCCTTTATAGAAAAAAAGATATGCGTGCTTGAAAAAAAATGGCAATCCGTACACAAAAGATCCGGTGAATAGTCATGCCACAATAAAATCTCAAGAGGAATATTAAGAGAGAGAGAGAGAGAGAGAGAGAGAGAGAGAGAGAGAGGGGGGGGATTGCGAGTAGTATATATATTTATTTATATTTTAAAGCATTTCAGAAATTGAGGAAGGGGTTACGAGTTACGAGTCCTTTTTTAAAGTTGATCGTTTTGTGTTCATTTTGTTTAGTTCTTTTTCGTAACAGATTTAATGTTTAGTATAGAGCTTGAAAAAATTCGCAGTCTGAGATAGGCAAGAAGTAATTAGCATGTAGCAACATCAGCACGAAAAGGGCACGAACTTTAAAGGCAAGGAAAAGAAAAATATTTTAAGTCAAGTGATAGCGATTGCTGTATGTGTCGTAAGATTTTTGAATCAAACGGGCAACGCCGGGTCATGCTGCTAGTATATATAAAACTCCAAATTGACATGAAGCGTTTCGAGCATGAAAATGATCGTTTATTCTCATAGAACCACCATCTCCTGAAGATGTACCTTTTGGTTCAGAAACATGTGTATTTATGTAGAGGTTTATAACATGTTGTTTGTTATAATTGTTAATAAAATATATTATTAAGCTCTATATTGTATTGGCCGGTCACATGTGAATATAACTTAATTATATCACATATTACCAATTAGTTAATAACAGAACACAACAAAAAGCTGACAAAACATTAATAGTAAAATAAAATATTATACCAACAAATAGACCATATTATATCATAAAAGATTATAATATAGAATTGTAAACAAAATTAAAAAATTCCCCAAACAAACACAAAGTTACGAAGAGAAGCTGTAAGCATAAAAAGAAATAATTCAACATCAGTAAAAACTTCTTTTCAATTTTAGAGCTGACATTTTTAATAAAAAGTGCCACTTGTTCGGGAGGAAGAAAATTTGGTCGTAGTCGAGAGGAATATAAAAGGTTTACAATAAATATTAGGAAAACACACAGTTGGCGATTGACAAGTTGTACGTCGTAAAGAAGAGAGCGGCAAAGGCTTGGTTTGAGAGATTGGCCGGAAGAGAATGGTTAGAAGGAACACAGCAAGAAAAACGGGGGAGGACACACACACACACACACACACACACACACAGAAGAGAAAAGAGAGAGAGAGAGAGAGAAAATTTTGTTTTTACGGCTTATCAACCCTTTGCAGTTTATTTAAATCCAGAAATTATTTTAGATTGTAAGAATTCTTTTTTCGTAAAATAATTGTTTACTATTTAACCCATAGTTGGGATGAAAAGAGAGGATTCCTACCTCCTCCACGGATATCTGCACGAAATTAAAACAAAAAGTTATTAACAGAAAAAAATAGCTTTTTTACATGGTATTTTAAAATTAGAATACAAAACATAGAAGAGAGAAATATTTATTAAAATTTATTTTCAAAATTATTATGTAAATTAAATACTGTAATTAATTGAAAAAGTTTTTCTCCGGAAGCTAGCTTACATATTTATAAGTCTACGATTCGTTCATTCTTTCAATATTACCGCCACATATGGGGTCTGCTTTCCTGTAATGCATTCAGAGATTCTTCATAAAATCGAAAGAAGTATCAGCAATATTATTAGTCCTGACCTGACGCCTCGGCTTCAGTTAATTTTCAAATTAATATAGCGTCCCTGTGCCATTTCTATAAACAATTTCATGGTAATTGTTCGTATGAACTCTTCGCTATGGCACCTTTGTGTTGTATGAATTTAAGCGCAGTACTAGTTTGGCAGTAAGGTCTCATCAATTGATTAACTGACTTAGGTAGACGTTCTATTATTCTAACAGTTTCTTTTCTCGCACATCTCGACTGTGGAACTTTCTTCCATGCTTTCCATATATATATTGATTTTCAAATATTTAAGTGCAGTGTCAATCATTATCAACTATATTTCCTCTTCTTTGTTGTTCCCCACCCTAAATAATGTTTCTCTAGTCTTATTCTCTCACCTCATTAACCACTTGTGTCTTTATTGCCTTGCATGGGTGAAATGATTCAAAAAAACAATAATTCCATCAGTAAGAACATTTGATTTTTTTTTTTATATAAATGCCATAACACCGTAGGATGTATATCTGTATATATTTCTTTTAATAATCTGTTGAATGTTTTCAGTGCTGTCTTCACGAAGTTGTACAGGATTGCTGTTAAATGTTTTTGTACAATTTATTGATTTAAGGAAGTGTTCGTCAATGCGTTTGAACAATTTGTTACCCTATGGAATTAAACTTAATTGGGTTTATCAAACACAATAAGATATCGTTCAAAATTGTCATCGTCTACAGTTACCAGTGTTTGATATACCTAGTCTTATCAATTTACCGTTGAATTGGCTAGATGTAACCGTAAGTTCTATGCTGACAGTTTTTTTTTTTTATGTGGAACTCACTTCCGGTTCCATGTTTTCCAGCCAACTTTGATCTTCAATTATCTAAATGCAATGCCAATCAGTATTTACTCTCTTCTTATTTTCCTCTTTATTGTTGTTCTCGATCCTTAATAATGTTTCTCACTTTTTTGTTTTTGTTCTTTCACATTCATTAACCACTTGTATCTTTATTGCCTTGTATGGGGTGAAATGATTCAAAAAATGTTTCTTTAATCTTATTCTTATTTGTTTGTGTTTATTGTCTTGCAAGGGTGATATTAAAAAAAATATAATAATTCCATCAGTAAGAACATTGAATTTGAAAAATTAAACACAGAGACCTTTTCGATTCTTTTTAATCAAACCTATTTGTATAAAAAAAAATACCTGCTGCCTAAATATAGATTGTCTCTAGTAAATTATTTGCTTTTTTCGCCATCGTAGCACACTTGCTCAACGGTATGATGCTGGCATCGTATCGTAACTAGAACCGTGTTCGATTCTCAGAGGCGGTAGACGATGCGTACTGTTGATGAGTCCCAAAAAGGATGAAACGGCGTTTACTTCTTTTCCCTGCTCCTGTGTGTTGAGGATTCTAGATCTAGACACGATGAATCATTATATATATATATATATATATATATATTATATATATATATATTTTCAGTCAATTTTCCACCGCCGAAGCATAACTTCCCCGTGCCTTTTCTATAAATTCTTTCATAGTATTTGTTCGAGTGATCTTCACGTATTACCTAGACTTTATGAATTTAAGCGCAGTGTACTAGATTGTCAACAAGGTCTCATCAATTTACAGTTAAATTGACTAGATGCAACCGTAAGTTCTGTGGTAACAGTTTCTTTCCTCGTGGGTCTCGATTGTGAAAAATCATCATCCGGCGCCATGCTTTCCAGCCAAATTTGGTCTAAAAAATTAAATGCAATGTCAATCGTTATCTTCCTGTCTTCTTGATTACTCTTCTATTGTTCTCGCTCTTTAATAATGTTTCCTTTTTTCTTATTCTTAACATGTAAACCATTTGTATCTTAGTGGCTTTAATGCCTTTTTTGTTAAGTGATTAAAAATATTACCGCTCTATGTTATAAAAGTCATTTAATAGCAAAAATATCAAAGGCTGTATGTATTCGTTAATGATATTAATGAAAAGTTGGGATACACGAATAACATTTAACTTTAACGCTAATTTATAAAAGATGATTGTCAACCAACTGGATAATCGCTGTTCCTCTTAAGTGAAATAAGCAGACTGATTTTCCATGTTTTCAATGATTGCATGTCTTGCTAAAAAGAGACATGCAATCATTAAAACAAGAAATAAAAGGGTAAAAAACAAATTGGAGAATATATCGTTGCATTTTTAAAGAAGAAGAAGAAAAAATAGCTGAAAATGTTAAAATCTAAAAAAAAAAAATATAAAAAAAAAATAATTTCGTGCAACTTTCATCATCGTTAAATATTCTTTATTATTTACGAAATAATATAAGTGTTATGGTCCGGTTCCTTGTACCACGGTGATAGTCCAAGGTAGAACCAATAAAGAAGAACTCGAACACAGGTATGGAATAACACAGATATATTACAAACAGGAATATATACAGAGAAGTAGAAGTGTTAGTATGAACAATCAGGTTTAGTAGAGAGAACAATGTAGTCTCGACCAGTATCACTATTCCAATGTCTTGCAGTAATTGTCTGAACACGACTCTGTTTCGGACTGCCTCTGACTCGACCGGACTTGACTCGACTTGAACTAACTGACTATTCAGTCACCCCACCATATTTGGGCATTAAGTGGAATAACGCCAATTTAATTATGGGATCTCCGATTAAAATTCGGCCAAAAATATGCCCATTGAACCCGTATAAACGGGTTCAGGGTCGAGATTACCTCCCGAAAGAGAATATATCCTTCGGCGTAGCCTCTTTCGGGTTCCTCCCGTCCGAAGGTAGAGAGTTCAACATCTGTCGTTCAAGAGTTAAGAAACGGACTCCCCAGCCTACTCCTGAGGCGCACAACCATGAGTCATGGAAGAGTCTATTTTATTATGATTAAGATTCCATAACAATAAGTATCTTCTCTGTCGCATTTTCACTGAAATGACGCGTTGAAAAGTTTGCTATTCAGCTGATTTTTTCCTTTTATTTTCCCATGCTTTGTCAATTCCCCCCACCAAAAAAAAAAAAAACAAAAAAAAAAAAAACGAAATAATATATAACAAATCTTGCATAATGAAGCACTTAAATATCTAGCAGTGTTTCTCCATGAGCGTTAACAAATTTTCACGCCTTAGGTGCCTTTATTTGCCGATTTGATTTCAATGGGAGTTTCAAACCTATTTTGTATTTAAAAGTTCTGGAATGAACATGCTTGCTAACATTTCTCACTTTATTAAATCAGATAAGACTGAACCAACTTAATTTACCCAGTTTGTGTACTTTCAGTTTAATCCCGTACTGATACAGAGCTTGGAAAATATCTATTACGTCCACAATGGACAGTTAAGTCCCACCTGTAAAAAAAGAAGTGGCCATAACTGGATAGTTGCATTTATTCCCATCTCTACCTTCTGGACCAGTGGAAAACGGACCTATTTCGACCATTTTGACACGTGTGTAAAACGACCCGATGTCTAACCTTTTGACTCTAGCGTAAACCGAACCTTTTCGATTCCAGTATAAACTAGACCTAGGATTTTTGACACTCTGTTTGTCTACGTCTTTTTGACTCTAGCGCAAACCAGACCCCGGTAACTGTCAACTGTAGTCCTATGGTATATTTGTAATATTAGTTTTTAAAAAATAATTTTTTGGTTACATGGTTGTTAATATATTGTTCACTTTAACGCCTCAAAAAATTAAATTACAAAAAAACGTCCTTTGAAGAACATTTTGTTTACCTTCCATCAACATTTTAATTTATTTCCTGCAGGCAATAAACCATTATTTACCAAATATATTTTCAATTGCAAAGTCTTCCATTGACATTAATTGGAATAAATATATTAAATCAATTAAAAGGTCTGCAGTAATTTAGAAACGTATTATATGCCGTGAGAAACAAAAATTTTTTATGTTTCAGACTTATTAAACAACAAATCGAACCATATTGCAATATTAATTATTAAAAAAGAGATTAATTTGTAGGTTGTTTTCAAAGTGAGAATTGAAGCAGGGATACATGAGTTTACATGTCAACAGTATGACTGTCATATTCGCAAGGTGTATTAACTGTATATTAAAATCTATAATTTCCATATTAAATTAATCCATAAATAGATAAATGTACCTGTCAAATATTATGAATTTCAAATTCATATACATTATCTACTGTGATTAAAATCTGTTTAACTTATATTTGTTGTATATTTTAAAAAGATAAATTATATGTTGACAATAAGAAAAATTTTCTGCAAAATACCATGATTTTCGTTTTTAAATGATTGTTCCATGGATGTTTGATGAGATACAATTCTGTCTTACTGTTTATTGTCTGTAAATAATGGAAATCTATTTCCTGAATTACACACCTGTTCAATTAGTTGTCTTTGAATTTGTAAAAGCAGATTAATGTGCACCATTTAAATGCAAAATAATCATATGGTTCCATTAATTTGCAATGTTATTTGCAAAGTTAGAAAACCATACTGATTCATCTCTTATGTCGCTAGAATATTGATAAAATACAAATAGAATATTATTGGTCCTGATCTGGCATGGTTTTTAAACATTCCCACCGATGAGGTATTAAATGCTTTTTTGTTCCTCTTGCTTTTTTAAAAATAAATATTTTATGGTAATTGTTCGGATGAGTGTCCTCTTTATATACAAATTTGTCAAATAAAAATTCATTTAATGCCTGTTTTTTTATAGATATTACAAAGGCGTTCAATAAAATATTTTTTTAGATTGCAATTTTCATCAAAATAACCTAATATTTTGGGAAGGATATTTACTTAATCCGGAATATATTCTGGCATATAAACCATTATACGGATATAAAAATGAGTTTAAAATATATAAAAATAAAATTTTTACAAATATAAAAGATAATGTTTTTGCTGTGTGTATGTCTCAGAACAATTACAACTGAATAATGAGTTCAATCCTCACTAGGTGAAGTTAATTTCGGCCTTAAATAAAGAGTCAATCAATTGAAAATCATTATATACAAAAATACAAGATATCTAAGATATAATATAAAGTCTTCTCACCAGAACTTATTCAAATTCTCAGCGAGGCGATTCTGAGAGATTTTGAATTCCTATTAAGATTCATTATTGGCGGGAACTATAAATAAAATTTAAAATATGCAGATGACACAGTATTGATGGCAGACACGGAAAGAAAACTACAAAAACTCCTTAAAGAAGGTAATGAAGGAATACGAGAAGAAAGGACTAAATATTTCCCAATTTTTTTTTTACAGAATGCATGGTTGTTAAAAAAAGGACGAGCCTAAACTGCAAATTCCAAATTTAGAGATACCGTTGGAGTTTTGGTTTATTTGATTTTAATCCCCACGCTAAATAACTATTAAACTTTTCATGAAATTTCATAGTTCCAATTCAAATGTACATAATGAACTCGAAATTCTTGATATTAAATTATAATAAAACCTTTTTTTGAAGTTATCGACAATAAAAATTCGGACTCACTTGCGGTCATTCGTTCGCCATTACCAGCTTTATGAAATTTTATACAACTTCTTTACAAAATATTTAATTTCGGTATTAAATAATGAATAGAGGTGTTGATATGCCGTTAAACAAAATTTACCAAACAAACTAAAAAATAATCTCGAAATTTTTTCTTTAACAAATGTTCTTGCCAATTCTTTCTTTTGTCATTTACTAATCAAACAAACTAAAGAAACAGTTTACCGTGGGATAACATGTGGTTTCAAAATTTTATTCATTGGATTCATATAGGTTAAAAAAAAGTTTATTATGATATAGTGTAATTACATTTTGGTTTTATGGAAAATGCTGAGAATAAATATACATGGAGCATGGAAGCAATGAGGAAAAATTTTCAGGAAAATGGAAAAAAAATTTATAACAGTTAGCATCATAAAGACTTTTCAAATTTCCTGTACGAATAATGAGGAAAAAGAAGTCAGTTTCTTTTTGACGCCCAGAGACATATTGAAAATTACTAAATAAATTCTATGAATAGAGCTAAAATATATATAAATTTAAAAAAAAAAAAAAAAAAAAAATTAAACTGCTTGATCTAAAAAACATACGGACGTGTTGAGTCATAATCAAGTACGTAATCCAACTCATTTTACGTAAAAAACTTTTGACGTCTGGAAGAGTTCGTGTGAATGCCACTTCGTTTAAGAATAGTAAGCATTTTTAAAAAGTCGGACTGTCGGGTAAGAAATGATAAGTTGGATATGTATTCACGCAAATAAAAAGCAATTCAATTCGATAGTTCTGGATATTTATGGACATGAAGGGTAAAATGTCTTTAATTTTGAATCAGGCTTTTCAGACGAAGCTGTTTAAAACAAAATCACTTATGAAGAAATTGGGAAATCCTGCCTGGATCTTGCTATTTTGAGACTGCACCTCAATTTCAAAATCGAAAAAAATGTTAAATTTCTCCTGTTGCTGTAGAACTTTCAGAAAATAAAAATCAATTTGTCAAAAGTCAATAGATTCATTCCCACATTTCTGAAAGTGCATTTAAAAAAAAATCATTATTCTTTATTTATTTCTAAATAACTTCAAATTATAAAGTTTGCGTTCGTCTTTTTTTTTTAACTTTCTACAATATGCGCAAAAAATTATTATTTTTTCAAATGATTGATATATTTTTGAATACTTTCTTATTGTTTTTTCTTCTTTTTTTTTTATTGTTTTCTTCTTCTTTTTTTCTTATTGTTTTCTTTCTTTTTTTCTTTATCAAAATATTCTGTCTCAAAAGTATAATGCCAATGTTAACAAACTGTCTTTTCATCGTCTTCATTGAAAAATTATTTTGGTCTCTACAAAATAAATGCAAAAATTTTATAGCCAATTTTTATTTTTTATGCATTGAAAATGAAAATGACATCCAAAATTATTGATTGGCTCTAAATTTATAAAATTGTAAATTTATAGAGTTATATGAATATTTCAATCAAAATTGTTAAAAAAGCTTTTGAATTATTTCATCTTTATATAACGTTATTATATAATTTCTTTTATGTTGAACATTTTCTTCTCAAAAAGCCAAATAGAACATTTAGAAAATCATTAAAAAATATATTTTAGATGCAAAATTGGAGACCAAACCAAAAAGTTTTTCATCCAATGTATGTCAAGCAATGCCCTATTTTAAAACAATCTCAGTCACTTACTAACCAGGAAGAAAATATTCATACATTTTTATCATTATCATTTGGAGAAAGAGAGACCAAACCGATCATGCCACTGATGATTAATTTTTTTAATGGTACTGCCAGAATTTTGGACTGTCAAAGAAAAGAAGCGGTTATTTCAATAAAAACATTGTATCTGAATAAGTTCCTTGATAATGAAGATATTTTGAATTTCAGAAGTTCTAGTCAAATGATTTGGAAGGGGAAACCTTAAGCCTTAAAACCATAAACTTCATATACCAATATTATAAGATGAACTATGCATCATAACTTTAAAGTTTTTAAAAGATTTTTCCTAAAGAAAACAAAAGCAGAACCTGCATAAACCCAGTTTTCAAATTCTGGAATCTTTGAATGGGAAACTACTCTTTAGTTTTTTTTTCTGTATGATCGTCACAAAGATATAGTCTCATTCTTTTTTATGGAATGTTTTTGAACATCTGCAATGATAGCTTTTATTTTATGCAATCACTTAACATCAGTTAAATTAGAATTGTTCATTGATTCCTGGAAGAAAATTCTTAAAGTTTTGAACCATGTTATTTTACATGGTAATGTAAAAACCTTGTATGTTTGTATACAATTCTATCGGAAAAAACTGTGATATGTGTCAAAATGATCAATTTTCTAGCAATTTTTGAAATTTGAAAGGTTCTTTTTTAGGAATAAAAAAAAAATTAATACCAAATCCTGTTGTTTTTTTGGGAATGGGACAATTGAAAAAACAAAGTTCTCATTAATTCACTGCATATCCATTACGACAATTTCTGGAATTGGATGGAAAATTTTCAGCATTCACCACGAGTTTTAACAATCATTTGTTGTGTCTTCAACATTAGGTTTGGTCTTATGAAACATAGTTCATAACAATTACCATTAAAAAAAAAAAAAAAAAAAAAAAACAGAAGGAAGTTAGATTATTTTTTTGCGGAGGAAAGGGACTGAATCTTTTTGCTGGCCAGGAAAATAACATTGCAGATTCTTCTTTGATTTTAATCAAGAATTTTAAATATATAGAAAAACTGGGCATGTCTGACAGAAATATTCTAATGATTGAGAAACGGTTTTTTTAAATGTTCTAAAATAATTCTTGGGAAGAAACTAACTTGAAACTTTTTATTTCATATTACCCATAATAACATAATGGACTATTCCATACGTAAAAATGCTGCGCAAAAAGATGATGCAGGAATTCAAACTGAAGTCGGGCGACCGGCTGATCGGTTGAAAACAAGATAAATCTTGAAGAGACTGGAAAGAACCTGAGGCTACGCCGAAGGACGGAGTCTCTTTTATAGGTAAAGTGACACTGAACCCGTTTATACGGGTAAACTAATTGTTTTTTGGAAGAGCCCACAAAGGTGCGAGATCCCATGGCCTGAGATCCACGGGCTCGGAGATCCCACGTTATACCGGTTCTTGTGCCATATTTAAATAATGTGGGGGGTGACTAAATAAATACTCAGTCTGAAGTCTGGAGGAAGTCCGTCAGAGTCTGTCTGTCAGTCAGAACGAGCAGTCAGTCAGTCAGAACGAGCGAGTCAGTCAGTCGAGTCAAAGGCAGTCCAAAACAGAGTCGCGTTCAGACAATTACTACTAAACCTGATTGTTCATACTAACACTTTCTACTTCTCTGTATATATTCCTGTTTGTAATATATCTGTGTTATTCCATTCCTGTGTTCGAGTTCTTCTTTATTGGTTCTACCTTGGACTATCACCGTGGTACAAGGAACCGGACCATAACAAACAGCAACCCAATTTATATAAAAATTAAATATGTACTTGAGACTATTATCAGGGTGGGATTATCGTGTAAGCTAGTGTATTCTTCAGCCTAGATCCCTTTGAAGCTTAATTATAAGAAGGGTTGTAAAGCCGAACACAAAACCTTTAGACAATTCTCTGACTGCCACTATTTTTGGCCCCTCCGATTCCGACCCCCTCTTTGTGTTATTAAATGATTATGACCCACAATCTCATAAAGCCTATGAATATGCTCCCTAAATTGAATAGGCCTGTATCAATATAACTGGTTTATATCATAGAATAAAATATAATTATATATTTCATAAGATACCTATTCATTCTTCAATATTTTCTAACAGAATTAGAGACAAAATCTTAGAAGATATAGAAGAAAGTAATAATGAAAAACAAAAATGCTATAATGTAAGACATTTTACATATATATATATATATATATATATATATATATATATATATATATATATATATATATATCAAGAAATGGACAAAGTCCGAAATTTATTTAAAAGACATTTTTTATGTTTAACGTTCTTTTATAGATACAAGTATTTAAGTAAATTCTCTGTTTATAATAAACAGTATTAAATAACATTCTATGGAAATTTCTCGGACATTCAGGTCGGTAATGCTATTTAATACTGTTTATTATAAACAGCATTTATTTAAATACTTGTATCTATAAAAGAACGTTAAACATAAACATGTCTTTTAATAAATATATATATATATATATATATATATACATATAAATTCAAAGCAAAGTAACCCAAAGAGCCAGACAAACCTACCTCTGGTTTCACCTATGCATTTAAAAAGGTGCAATCAGAACAGGAAATATATAGCCTACAACACAAAAATATAACCATGTGACCCCCTCCCCCCCTTTGAAAAAAAGAGAAGAAACCTTTAGGAACCAGCGTTTTTCTATGTCTACACTAAGTTAAGATTTTCGTTTTAAATTTAGCAAATTATTAGGTTCTTTAAATAAACCAATAGCTAATTCTTTTCCTCTCTACATAGAGGACAAACTTTTCTCATTACCTGCTTTATATTTTTGGCATTTTCTTTAGTATTTCCCATTTCACATTTATCATAATCATTTATTTGCTCTGCTTAGAGTATTGAGCACTTTGTTTAGTTATTTTAGGTTTTTTCTTTGACTCTTACACTTAGATTCTAGACGATTATTTTCGCCGGAAATATATGTTCTTATTTCTTTCTTTTTTCCCCCTTTTTTTTAGGTATTGGTTTGTTGATTTAAAGCTAAAACACCTACGGTTTTGCTGACGAGTATAACTGCTTATATTTATAAGATTATTAGTATTATATATATATATATATATATATATATATATATATAAAAAACTTGGTAATCCGTATGGGTAGTCCCAAGGAGGATGAAATCCTGAGAGTTCAATGTAAATCCAGAGCTAATATTTTAAAGAAAAAACAGACCACTTTAAGATTCCATTATAATAATTTATTTCACCAGAGCCCTTTTAAAGGACGCCGGATCATCAGATAGCACTTCTAAAAAAATGAAATGAAACGAAAATGAAATTAAAATTTACACTTTTGATGGGTAGTGTAAGGTTTTGTAATTTAACAGAGAGGGTAATGAGGA
>CAHIKZ030005159.1:0-12177 GCA_903632075.3 Acanthosepion pharaonis | reverse complement strand
TTGCTGAAAATTCAGACAGAACTCAGAACGACCCGGGACCAAAGGAAAAGAAAGAACAGAATCGTCTGTAAGGTAGGACACCTTATTTTATTTCCCAACCTCGATTGTTGCTGCATAGACTGTCTTTCTCTGTAGACATGTCTGACTATGGATTCAGATAGAGCAGTGGGGGGGGAAGAGGAAATGGGAGGCGGGGTTGTCAGTGGATTTAAGGAAGCTGTTGGGTGGACCGAGGGTCCCAGTGTTTGATGGCAGCGGAAGGAGTTTAAAAACTGGCTGGCAATCCTCGAGAAGAGCCGAACCATCTACGAGCTCTCGGACCAAGAAACCCTGTATTTGGCATACGATGCCACAAAGGGAAAAAAGCGTCTGAGTTCGTGAGGGGGCTCTTGGAGAACCAACCCCGCTTGGCTTGGGAAGAAATAAAAAGACTACTGACCAAAGAATTCGCGGACGAAGATACGGCCATAGAGGCCATGAGGGCCCTTTTAAAACTAACACAGCTGCGGATGAAACCCCAGGAGAATTAGGGGCCCGAGCAGGGAAGCTATCGTCATTGGCATTCCCGAAGTGGTCAGGGTTATTGCGGTTATGCAGGCTCAACTGGCGGACCTGTATGTAGAGGCGCTGAACGACGAGCGTGTTCGTCACGACGTATTGAAAGAAGGACCGCTCAGACTGTCGGCAGCGATAGAGCTGGCCAGGGAGAGCCAGGGGTGTGGGGATAAAGTGAAGAGGTGTGGAAAAAGCAGATACCAAGTCAGGAGGCTGGAAGAAGGGGTAGGCGGAAGAACCCCGTGTGGAATCAGAGGGTTAAGGAAGAGGTGGATCGGGCAGAATTATGGGAGGAGGACCCCAATAGAAGGGCATGGTCGACCAGGCATGGCTTTTATAAGCCCACGCCGGGTCGATACGGGCTGTCTGCTGGACCTGTGGGTACGAGGACCACAGGGCGGTGGAATGTCCGACGAAGTGGGGTTGCCCCAGACTTCGATCGTGACAGGTGCACCAGGTGTAGTAAGAAAGGACACCTGGCCAAGTGGTGCGGGCTGAGGCGTGCCCCACCAATATTAACAAAGAAGGCCGAGCCAAGAAAATGCCACGGGCCACCCCAGAATTAAGGGGAGGGCGGCCCAGTTAAAAAGAAGAGAAATAAAGCTTGACCAGTGAACGGGTGAACCGCTTGAATAGAGGACAGGTTCCCCGAGAATAGATGCAAGGCCAACCCAGTTAAAAAGGGAAAGAGCAAAAAATGTTGGACATGTGGTCAGGTGGGCCACTTTGCGGCAAGCTGTCCAACAAGAAGGTGCTGGTTTTGCAGGAGGCCAGGACACCTGAAAAGAAACTGTATTTTAGAAACGGCCATGGGAGACCAGGAGAGGTCCGGCCGGGGTCGCCCAGGTGCAGGGGGGCGCAGAACTCCACCTCATGAGAAAATGAAGGTGATATATTACTCCGGCCCTATGGCTGGGTTAACCCAAAGGTGGGGACCCAGGAAGAAGAAAGCTCAGGTAATTCTCTTCGCTAACGCAAGAGAAAAAGAACTATCCTGTAGAGCAGAGATAGGTGGTAGAGAGATGAGGGCTTTGGTGGACACAGAGCATCTGTGTCATTGATGAGAGAGGAAACATACAGGCCGTTGAACGGAAGAGAAGGTTACGGGAAGCGGACATAGAGATCACGCAAGCAGATGGGGCCCCCCTGGAATAAAAGGGATGGTGAGGCTCCCGGTGAGGATTGGGAGGGTGAAAATACCTGTTTTTACGTAACCTCCGACCTGTGTACAGAGGCAATCTTGGAGAAGATTGGCTCCGGAGCCAGAAGGCCCAGATCGAGTTTAATCCTACTGTGTTGGTGGTGAACGGCGAGAGAACGCCATTGGGATGCCACCAGAGGAAGAGATAACCATAGTGGTGGAGGAAGATGTAAAGTTACCTCCTTTGACCGCAGTGTCAAAAATGGTAGGCTAATGTCAGAAAAAGGTACGGAGAGGACCTCTGCAGTTGGTCCCTGTAGAAGGAAAGGGCCCTAGAAGATAGCGAGGTAACCCTGTGCAGTGAAACGGTAGTGGAGGCAGCCAGTTGGTGCCAAAAAAATGATGGTGAACCAGGCCCAAAAAAGACTATAAAGGTTAGGAGAGGGAGGGAGATAGGAAGAGCACTTCCCTACGAACTCTGAATCTGGTGAGATTCGAGGAAGAACGAAGGAAGCTAAGAGAGCAAACAGAAGGAATTGAAAAAGGAGCAGACAGTGAAATAGCTGCTCTGAGAGAGAAGGTAAAGGCAGGAGACCACCAAGTATGCCATAAATAGGAGGAAAGGCTGTATTATCTCTCAGAAGGGATGAAGAAGTCAAACCCAAGTTGTATGTGCCCAAAGTTTAAGACCAGAGATATTGGAACAGTGCCACGAGGGGTTGGGTCACATGGGAATTGATAGGACATGTGATCTCATAGGAAGAAAAAGTACTTTTGGCCCAAACTGTACGGGAGAAGTCACTAACTATGTTCGAAGTTGTGTAACATGTAAAGCCAGTCGCAGAGCAGAAGGCAGAAATGGCACCCTTGAGGAAACAGACGTACCAAACTTTCCCTTCGAGAAAGTGAGTATGGATGTATCAGGACCATATATCAACTGCACAAGGAAACAACTATATAGTGAGTTTTGTCGATTGGCTAACAAATTGGCCTGAAGCATTTGCAGTACCAGACAAGAAGGCCAGAACTGTATATATATTGATAATAAGTTTTAATCTTCCCTAGGTATGGTGCCCCTAGTGCAATTGGTAACAGATAATGGCACGGAGAATGTGAACAGCATCATGAGAGAAGTTTTGACAGGTTTGAATGTAGAGCACATAAAAACATCCCCATATCACCCCCAGGAAATGCTAAAGTGGAAAGGTTTCATAGAACCTGGGAGATGTATTTATAAACAAGTCAGAGAAAACATTGGAAATTGGGACTTGTATTTTGACGCAGGCTCTGGCCCGTGAGGTTTACGATAAACGAAACCTCCAGATTTTCTCCTTATTTTTTTGTTGTTTGGCAGAGACGTGTCCTGCCTGTAGATAACCCACTGAAGCCCCGAAGAAGGTATATGGGAGAAGATCATCATCAACTATTGCTGAACAGCAAATATAAGATATTCGTACAGGCCAGAAGAAGAATAAAGAGGGCCCAGAAGAAAAGAAATGAGAGGGTGAATGCTGAAAGAAAGGTGGTAGAATTGAAGGTTGGAGACCCTGTCTACTATAAAATCCACCAGAGAGAAGGAAAACTGGACCAGAGATGGGAACCGTACTACCGGATAGTGGAGCAGACGGCCCAGTATCATATGTAATATGGGATCAAGTGGCAGGATGAGCGAGAGGGTTCATGCCAATGATCTGAAGAAGGCTGAAATAGCTAACCTGGAAATGAGCGAGCCGAGGTAAGAAGACAAGGAAAAGGAAGGTAACTCTGGTTGAACCGGAAGGAATGGAGACGGAGGAAGACTCGAAGAAGATGAGGAAATAGGTCGACTTGACAAGATAAACGAAGCAGTCCGAGTGACAGAGTTGGAACCCTCAGCGGGATTAGCGATGTTCAGTCGTCGACTGAATCAGTGCAGAGAAGACCCCGTGAGATCGTCACACCCCATGTCCGAAGAAAAGGAAGAAAAAGACGAAGAGGTCCAATCAAGCAGTCGAAGGCTCTAAAAGAGACACCTGAACAGGACGAAGGACCCAGCAGTGGGAGGAGGAGGATCAGAATACCCCTTTCCCAGCTTAGGGAAAGGATAAGGAACAGGAGAAAGTTTAGACATAGAGTCGAGAGGTTTGAAGACATTCAAGGCGAAGACTCTAAACAGAAAGAAGAATCAGAGGACGAAGAAGAGGACAAAAACCTCCTGGACGGAGTTAAACACAGAAGGAAGGTGGAGGTTGAGCAGGAATCACCTCATTTAGATGAGATCAGGGGGAGAAGAACCCCAAATTCAGTAGAACAAAGGGCTGTGCAGAATAGAAGCATTTAGTGTCGACAGATAACGACACTGGCTCATCCAAAATCCTATTGGCTGACTATGGTAGATGTGAAAGGGATGGAGTCACATGCACCTCACAAGGGACAGGGAAGATCATTGGCATTGTTGATTGATCACCAGTGGTGTCATAGAAGTACGACCTTTAGGTGAGCGCCACGCACACCTGACCAGACCATTCTGTCTGCTAGAGGTTAGTTAGAGGAGGAAGAGCCGCCGAACTAAGAGAAAAGTTATGAAATGATTGAGTGATGAGTCGACCGAGACTAAGTGATTGTGAAGAAAACAACAAGAGAATTTGTTACCTTTCAGGAATGATAGCAAGGTACAAGGTGGAAGCAGACTACATAGCATTAAATTCAGGAGAACGAAATTCATGTTGCTATCAGCTGAAGAAGCTAGAAGGTGTAGAGATGATACCCTGGGGACTTGTACCTCGTTAAGCCCTATCTATAAAACTGGTAACCGCAGACTGTGCATACTAGAATTGTTTGAAGGGAGGGGAAGGAATCAAAAGAATCTGCCAAGTAGAGGTATTAACAAACTCGGCATTACCACAAGCTATCAGTGTTTCAGACGGGGTGTGGGCAGTAGCCACAGAAACATATCAGCCTGTCTAGGGTATGTGGGGGAGAGTCCACAAGGACATTAAGAATAAGGCCACCGTTATCCCTGGTGACGCTACCCATGGATGTTCAATATTGGGGTGTCCATCTCCTTGCCCCCCTATTACCAGATGGAAATAAGGTATGAAGAAAAAGATTCACTCATAGAGATGATTGGTAGAGGCTTAGTCAATTGTACAGAATTATGGGAGCCGATGGTGAAGAGAGATTCTCTAATGTCACCTTAAATAAGATGCCAGTATTAAATGAAGCCAATAGAAAAATATGGATCACTTAAGGGATAAGTTAAGTGCGTTGGGAGACGAAGGTGTAGCTTGGGAAGACGATGAGCAGATCGCGATAAGTTGGTCAATAGTGATGGGTACATTCCCAGTTATAGCCATCGGGGGTGTAATAATATGGAAGATTAAGATAAAAGAAGATTGGCGAACGACAGTCTAGTGAGCATGCAGCAACTCGAGAGGAGATGCCGAGCAGTGTTCATACTCAGACAGGACTGGCGAAGAAATTGCTGAAAGACCAATGGAGGAGGCTGGCCATGAGACCACCACGTGCGGCGGAAAAACCTCCCACGGCAGGAGGAAAACATTGACCAAGGAGAACAAACCCTAGTGAACACATCTGCACCTACAAACACACGCACACATTTCATTGCATGTAGAACAGAAGAAAATGAAAAGAACATTTCATTGCATGTAGAACAAAAAAAATGAAAAGAACATTTCATTGCATGTAAACAGAAGAAAATTAAAAGAACATTTCATTGCATGTAGAACAGAAAAAAAATGAAAAGAACATTTCATTGCATGTAGAACAAAAAAAATGAAAAAAAAACATTTCATTGCATGTAGAACAAAAGAAAATGAAAAGAACATTTCATAGCATGTAGAACAAAAGAAAATGGAAAAGAACATTACCCTTGAATGTTAGAAAGTAGAATAGAATTGCATGAGACAAATGCATGGTTGCATGTTAAATGATGTAATTGGGTTTAGGTGTCATTTACGGGTAAATGACAAATCGGTTAGGGAGGATTGTGGCACCTTGCATTATTAGAAATATTCATAGAAATATGATTTAATTTTTTTTTACTCGGTTTACTAAACAGGTTGTTGATTTTTTTAAACGGAAAATAATTGAGTTGAAAATAATTCACTAAGATTGTACTTGGACGATCCTAAGGGAAAGAAGAAGGAAGGGGAAGAGAGAGGTCGAGAAATACAAAAAGCGGTCATTAACAAAAACACGAGTCAGAAAGATATCTTAGCTAGCATGTTGACCGAATTTTTAAAAAGACAATTGGAAGAATAGAATTAGAAATAATAAAAAGAAAGAAAGGAAAAGACATGATATCAAAACGGGCCGCTTGATGAAAACCAGATATCGGTCAAAACATCTAGCCTACTTTTTGCGTAGAAAGACACCTTATCAATTTGGATAAAGGGAAATTTTTTTAGAACAATGAAAACGAAATCTTAATCAGAGAAAAAAGTGTTTTTTGGGTTGAGGGGAGTGACCGGTGGAACGGTATACAGATTCTGACCTGTTAAAAATTAGAACCCCCACATTGACGAGTGAAAGATGTTTTCAATTCAGATAAATTAAGATTTTCTGACTGTCGGGTCTGACAAAAAAACAAGAGGTGAAAAAAACGATTGTCTCAGATCACAGATGGCGACAATATTCTTTCCTGAAGTCACAACTAATTAGCGGCGGGCTGTTTGACAGAGCCCAGGTGAGAAAAAAGCCAAGATTGTCATTTTTCGTACGTGCAGAAAAGGCAAAATTGGATTTTGTTTTTTAAAAACAAGAACGATGTAACCACGCCCGAAAGGAGGAGAAAGGATGCTCGATCAATAACAATTGGTCGGAAACGGTCACGTGATCTGCAGAAAAGAAGAGAAAGAAATGCCCGATCAGAAACCATTGGTCGAAAAACGGTCACCTGACATACGAGAGACTAAGAGATGGGTGTGCACCTCCCCACAAAAGGCACTGTGAGGAAGTAGGGGTGAAAACAATAGCGATAATGGGAAGTCAAAAATAATGCGACTTTTGAATTATCGAAAAACCCTGACGCCGACAGACCCACCCCAGTTTGTTGCGGCGTCAATAAAAAGCAGGACCCCAGTCGACAGAAATCAGTTGGAGTTGAGAGTTGCAGCTGGACCGCGGGCAGGGAAGAGCCTGAACGCGGGCATCGGGCCCGATTCACTCGCCCCTTTGCGGGCAAAAGAACCTCAGACAAGAAATCCTTCCAGCCCAAGTCGAAGACAGGGGAAGTTCAGCCCCGACGGCAGCGAGAAGAGATCACCTCGACGACAGAGTTGCGGCTGAGTTGCGGACAAGAGATCCTTCCAGCCCAAGTCGAAGACAAGAGAACTTCCAGCCTAAGTCGACGAAGAAGAAGAAATACAACTCAAGTCGAAGAGAAGAATCAACTGCGAATGATCGATAGAAATTAGCCCCAGTGTCGAACCAAACCACACTCCGACATACACAATTCTAAAGAGTAGGCAATTCGAAATCTTTTAGGTTGTGTGAAAGAAGCTTGTTATAGTCCACAGAGCGGGTTGGGAAATGAGAACAATTTTGTTTTTATGTAACGGACATTAAGATATAAAAGGTTGTTACCCATTTTTTTCATCAGCAATCTTTTTGTCTCGTGAGTTTATTTTTTCTTTTATTTGTGTTTTGCCACCCCGTCGGACTCAACTTGTATCGGCCCCAATCCCTGCTGGTCCCGTCTGTCTAAGATCTAAACACAGCGTGGGTAGACAGACCGGAGATCGGTACAGTTGCTTTAGTGACCAGGTATTGGAAGCGAGTCGGGAAAGGCGAGGCTGGTGATCATCCAACCAAGGGGTTGGAGCGGCACGCTTGGAACCAGGAGGAGCGACCAGGAGGAGCGACGTCACCGTTGGCGCCGTAACCAAAGGATTCGACCCTGGGCCAGGTGTAACCGTCACATGAGGACCAAAGCTTATTCAGAATCGTGTAAAACGTAAAAGAAACAACTCCATTATTCTTTCTGAAAGTCATGACAGTTCTTTATACCGCTAAAGAAAAGGAACCTATGATCACCTATGTCCTGAAGGGACATGGATAAAATATTCATTTTACATGCTCAAATGATGATTTGAGAAACTCTCATTATAACCTATGTCCGACATTAAATTCTCAGGAATATCTTGATTAAAATTATTTCCATTGGATTAATCTCCTACAAATATGTGGACCTTTAGACCCACCCACCACCATGAAATTAATGTTCAGAAAGAGATTTTTCACTGTGCCGTCTCCATAAAAAGCGTGGGCGAAATGGCTCTCCACAGTTTCACTATCGTTTGTGGTTCTTAGCAGCGTTTTTCCTCCTGCCCTACGTTCCATTCATTTGCACACACTCGTCAGGTAGTTGACACACGACTTTTTTTTGGGTCTAATGCCCAGTAAGGGAAAGATTCTCCACGCCCTTTTCATTTAGACTTAGAGATTCTCATTACGTGTCCGATGAAACTTCAGCTGTTTCTTTTTTTTCTATCAGCAAGCTAGTCTTGCTAATGACGTAATTTCAGGCCTTGCAAAAATCAAGAATAAATAAGAATATGCCAGGAATTTGGCGGGGTTAGCAGCTTCAGGCAATAGGTTAAGAATATGAATCTAAATTCATTTTTTTCGAAAATTTGTCCATGTGTGTCAAAATGCTTAACCTTTGAGCTCTGACCACCGCTTTACTGGTAGTAGAAAAAATGATATAATGCTCAGCTACCGGTTGAACAGTGGTATATAAAAAATGACTTATGCTCAGTGGTGAGAAAAATGACTTAATATGAAGCTACCAGTTTTAACAGTGGTATTGAAAAATGACTGAATATTTTATACCGGTTGAACGATGGTAAGCACTTTATAACTATTATATCTGCTGTGAAAAATTACATAGCAATTATTTGCGAAATTTTGACTCTAAGGATGCTCAGGCAGAAGGGTTAAAAACTGTTCAGGAACGCAGGGCTCAAAATCAAGATAAAATGAAAAAATGATAAAAACTCTACCAGACAGGACCAAACCAACGTACTATCAATTTTTTTAATTGATTTTTTCTTCTATCATATGTAAATGAAGAAAATGGATATTTTTGGCATATAATTTTATAAAAAAAAGGTGGAAAATAAACTCAAACGCAAAAAGGTTTGTGCCTTTTCTAATAAAGATATTTGAATAATCGAACATTTAAAAGGGTTTAGAAGTTTCATGCTGAAGAGTTCGTGATGCTCCACGGTCGGTATCGGAGATAGCGATCAGGAAAAGGTTAAAATAAATTAAAAGCAATCCAACGCGGGTAATAAGCAAATAATAAAAAACATCCCAATCTTGCATTGAAAATATTTCCCACAGGTAACCTTTATATTAATTCAGAATTGATGTGATTTGCTTTTTAAAACAACATATACTTTACTGTATTTCCATATGCAATACGTGAATTAAACATCAAGTTCCGTTTTCTGAAACAAAACCCTATGAAAAGTGGATACTCTATAATAAAATGCTCAAGTGATTGATATTGAGTCCAAAAAGCCGATGGCATTATCCAAAAAATGTAAATACTTGGGAGGTTTAAAAGGCGGTCGATAAATGCCTGGAGGTCATTATATGGTCGACAAATTTCCAGAGGGTCAAAAGAATTGTCGATAAACGCCCTGGAATTGACGAAAATGTTTTACCAAAAATTGACATAAGTCAGGAAATAATAATAATTGAGAAAATATATAGCTAAATAGTTTTTTTTACTACGTTTAGTTTGGAAACAGAAACTGCAGTCAAAATATCTCATCTTTAAGATAAACCAATTGACCTGTGTTCAGGCATGGTAAAAATATTTCTGCTTTTGTTCAAAATTTGTATGTCCGTATGTAATAATTTTACTAACGTCTGAGTTTTGTATTAATTATTCTTTTATTACATAAATGAACGTTGAATGAACCATGATCCAATGAACGTTTACGTTCACCAGTTTTTGATTATATATTATCGACTGGATATATGCAAATTAATTGAAACAAAATTAATTATTCTTTTGTTTACATTTTTTGTATTTTCCAATGAACCATGATCCAATGAACATGTTATTCAGGAAACAATATGTCCATATAAGCGGTTGTTTTAATTAAATCTGAGGAAAATAGAAATTTGTATAAAACTGACCGTATGAAAGGTTTTATATTTTGTTTTATATTAATGAATCTTGTTCTAGCAACACAAATGCGATTCTAATTAAGGAACAGATTGAACCTAATGAAGGTTTAGTGACTGACTCATTAATTTCCAACCATATACCAATGCCTTGTAAACTGCTCATCACACACATCCTTTCCATTATTATGTTAACCAATTCAATAAAAAAGACATATATATTTTTAATCAATTCACCAAAGCAAGGTGATAATGCCACTAAGATGCAAGGGGCTACTGAGAGTGAAAATATAGAATGAAAAAGACTTTAGAAGGAACCGGAAATCAATCTTAAACAGGAAACAAGGGATAAAACTCTACCTCTGTTCAAAAGACCTGGGAGGAGTTTAAACCGAGCAATAGGCGAACCTATCTACTCCTATTGAAGAATATACATTAATTTATTCAAACAATTTATTCATCTTAGTAACTGCAGTCATAACTTTTCAGCTTTTATATTCTTTGTCCTTATTTTGTCATATTTGGTAATATTCTTAGAATTTAAAACCTGAACTCATTCCACTGTCTAAAGGGGATAACTCATCATAGTACTCTTCTTTCTTAATTTGTTCTTGCCGATGCTTCAAGTTCTATCAGGTCAGAATATTTAGATTTTACTGACACAAGGATATTCATTTATTTTTCCATGTTTTTATGATTGCTTATATTAAGGCACCGAAGGTGGTGTAATGGTTAATAAGTTTGTTTCGCTAGATCAATTACGACTGAGGAGTAGTTCGATCCTTACTGGTTGATCCGTACTCTCGGCCACATCTAAAATATAATACACTTATTCAATCGTTATTATTATTTATAATGTTATTATTATTATTCAAACCAAATAGGAAGAGAAATAAATTTAATTCACCTGAATAAGTTCGGAACGTTGTGAATATGGCAATGAAGATGAGGATAACAGTCTGGATAATATAAATAATAATAGCTCATCTCAGAGAAAAAATTGACAGATAGAGAAATAGAAGTTGAAAAACGAATTATTAAATCTTTAAGCGGAAATGAATCTCATCATGTTAAAATAATGGAGGAAAGAGGCAAGGGAATTTCTAAATTATTACATAAAAAATAATTTCTAAACTTTTTTTTTTAACATGTCTGGGGTTCGATGCTGCAAGAAAAGATTGTCTCTGTTTCGTGCAAGAAATTATTTTTCGTCAGAATCCATCTTGTACATTTAATCAAATCTGCCATTCGGCCGTATATTGAATACTGTTGCCATATCTGGTCTGGTGCTCTTGCTATTCATCTTGAGGTTCTTGACAAAAATCCAAAGAAGGATCTGTAATATAATCGAGCCTAAGCTTCACTTACTTTCTCACCGACGTGGCGTATCTTCCCTCTGTCTTTTCTACAATATTTTCACTAGCACCTGCTCTGACAAGCTTTTTTCCTGATGCCTTGACTATATGAATATAAGCGTGCTACTAGATTGGCATTTAGGTCCCACCCGTTCACTGTTGAAATAGTTAAATTCAACTGCTACTTCTACTCCAACAGTTTCTTTTCTCCCACTTCCCTTCCGTTTACTTGCTTCCCTGATAACTAAAATCTTCAAAAAATCTCAATGCAAGTCAATCACTATCTTATGCATTCTTAAAGCCCGTTCAGCTTTTTGTTCTTTCCTCAATTCTCCTTATACTCAGTCTTTTCTTTCATTTTCACTACTTGTAACCTGTAACCCCTGCGTACTAGTGGCATTTCCGCCTTGCTTTGTGTGATATGATTAAAACAAAATATTCCAGTTGATGTTCGTAAAGTTTGAGGATTCATGATGTATAGTTTTGAAACACAAACGATGGTATGGAATCATCATAAAACATACCAAATTCCAGCCTTTGTCTAAAGTATGTGTATATGATGGAATTGGACGGTGAACGGTTTCCACAGAACCAAACGATTAGACAAGTTAAAAACTGCAGCCAATGGAAAGTGTCCGTCTGGAATGAACAGAAAAGGCGTAATATTCCATCTTGTGAAATGCATCGGTTTGATACTTTGGCACACATCATCAGTGATAGTTTAGCCAAGAACCATTATGGGTCTCGGGTATTTCAAGACATCATACCTATTCTCCACGATGAACCAGTCGATACTGATTTGGATATCGACTTGTGTGCCATTTGTCAGCTGCAACTCTTCTCATAAATTATTTAATTAATGATTTTTACATTATTTATGACACAAGGCCGGAGGAGAAGTTTGAGAGGATGATCAACACTGTCTATCCTACATCTAGCTAATCTGACTTGCAACTCACTCGCAATCACGTCAAGAACCCATCA
>CAHIKZ030005158.1:0-12620 GCA_903632075.3 Acanthosepion pharaonis | reverse complement strand
ATTCATCTTTATTTTCATTTAGGAAGGACAAATGCATGTCTTTTATCTATTCCTGGTATCGTTCCACAATCTTCTTCATCCCTTCTGAAAAGAAACTTTTCGGTTGCTGACAAAGTCACGTCCGCACCAGCTGCGTGTTTGGACACCCAATGTGCACAAATATTACGATACCCCCTGTGCATATCCCTAGCTGATCCGCACTATTTGCCAACACATCTGTTCTTCTACACTGGTTTTCTCCTCTCATACACTTTTCGTTGGCACATGGAGCTTGCACCATACAGCGCGAGCTTCCGGCGATAGATTTCCGCAGGTTTGACCCACCCCCTGCCCAGCAGAAAGCGCACTACAGCGCGTTGTTCCTAGATTATGTAATCACTGCGTTGACCATCCATACGTATGACCTCGTTCGTTCCAGCACCCGGCCAGCTACACGTCATCCGAGACGCGGTGTCGCGTGTCAGTGTCTCTGTGGTGTTGTTACCGCGTAATTTTAAAATTGCATTTACTTTCTAATTCACCCTCGTGTATATATACACACATACAAACACACACGCAAACACATATATACATACATATTATATTATAAATAATTGCCACTGGTATTCGAGGATACCCGTCTATTAGGGCGGCTAACCAATCCCTATTGTAGACGCTCGCTCAGGCACATTTGTGTTTATTCAACACCCACAGAGCCCACTTGTGGTTTATACTGCAACTATACTGAGCAGACCTTAGTTACAGTTTTTGAGAAAGAGCGTGTTATCTAGCGTGATCAACAATTTCAACAAGGTCATCAGGCTGAAACCCTCTGCCACGATGACTTGTGACTTTTGGCTAGGACAGCTGTCGACGGCTCCAAGGGTTCCGTCTAGCAAATTTCATTCACCAGGCTTGGGTCAACCCGTGGTATGGATTTCAGGCACTTTTCAAAGGTTCCGCACGATGGGATCGCCCTCTTTAGACCGATAACATAAGAAAGTCTCCTTCCTGACAGATCGACCATCGTGAGATTCGAACCCGGATCTCATGGTCAGAGACAAAGACATACACACACACATATATATATATATATATATATATATATATATATATATATATATATATATATATATATATATATATATATATATATATATATATATATATATATATAGATAGAGAGAGAGAGAGGTTTTTTGTTATTGCAATAGTACGTTATATTATATTGTTTAATATATATATATGTATTATTTTTCCATCAGAGAGAAAGAGAGAGTGTCAATTTTATATTGATGTTTAATTTTCTACATTTTTTCCATCGGGCATTTTTATATTTTCATGAGGCTCCATAGAGTTTTAATCACCATATCTACTGGCCGTGGAAGGCCTGGTGTGCATAATTTGATTTGGTGGCCGCGTTAGAAACGATGCAGGTTACAAGGAATCGGTTACCCGTTGTGTGGGCGTAATCTAATGCATTATACACCATGCCATGTTATAATTCGTCTATTATTCAACTGACGATGGCACGCAGCTGGCCCAATTGGCAGACTTTCTAAAATAATTAGTTACAAAGCCATTTTTCTGATAGGGAGGCCGGGCTTTAGTGAAGGATCGGTGGCGAGTAGATATAGCTGTTCCTTATGATTTTATGTGCAGAAACATATTTTCAGAAATTCGATGCCAAATTAATTCTGTACGAGATCAGCTTAAAGTTAGTTATTCATTGTGAAAATTGGAAAGAAAGACTTTTTTATTATTATTATTATTTATTTTTTTATAAAATGAGATAAAATAAATAAAGAGGAAAAACCAGACGACACGATTAAGTTATTTCCTGGACGATTGGTGTGTGAAGCGAATTTTCAACGCATTTGGTAAACAGGGAAGCCTCAAGCGTTTGAAATATTTATGACTGAAGGCGTTTTGGAAAAGGATGTGAAAAGAAAGTAGCCACGAAGACTTAGTTAGAAAAGAATCAATGATATAATAACCTCTAGATTAGATTGCTGAATGTTTTTAGACATCAAAAAAAAAATAAAAAAAATAAAGAAGAGCAAAATGAAAAACATATTCCAAGTGAAAATTTTTAAAATGATTTGCGTGAAAACGTTCAAGCTTTGAAAAAGATTTGGTTCATTTAACTTTTACGGGTGGACAACTTGTCAAGGAGATTGGAAACGATATTAAGTCGGTGGAAATTTTAAATGCAACGAAAATATTCAATATTGCTACTTTGCTTCTAAGGATGCACCTTTAAAATACTTCAGCGAAATATCTTTAAGTTTTTTTTACGCAAGGATTTGATTATATTAGGTGTGTACAAGAATTATATATTCATTCAAAAGTTTTCAGCAAATAAGTAAATTATTAGAATAATCCAGAATTTAGAGGGAGCAAACTGTCTGCATTCCTATGGAAAAGGATTTTAGCAAAACGCAAAAATTAGAAAGAAACGTAAGAGACGGATGTGTATTCTCCCAGATTTCTTCAAACTTTGCAGAGGGGTGATCATGAAAAAATAAGATATGCATTCAGGATGCATTATTGCCGGATGCAATATATGAGATGCATATAACACAGTGTTGATTGCAGGCTCAGAAAAGAAACTACAGGAACTTCTACAGAAGGGAGTGAAAGAAAGCGAGAAGAAAGGACTAAGCATCAATTGTAAGAAGAGAGAATATATGGTTGTCAGTAAGAAGGACAGACCAAGACAGGAACTAGGAATCGGGGACACCAAAATCAAGCAAGTACAAAATTTTAAATATCTATGAAATCTTTTAACAGGGAACGAAAATATGACACCGAAATCCAAAGGAAAGAGAGAGAGAGAGAGGCGAAGAAAAATAGAGAAATAAGAGAATGTAGTCAAAAAAAAAAAAAAAGAGCGAAAGAGAAATAGCAAAAAGAAGAAAGAAGCATGGAAATGGAGAAAAATAGAAAAAACAGAGGGAAAAGATAATAACGAAAAGAACAAGGGAAAGAAAGAAAGAAAGAACGATAAAAAGAAAGAACGCGAGAAAGAGAGACAACACACTTGAAGAAGAAGAAAACGAAAGAACAAAACGAAAGAAAGAGAGTGTACTAGAAGCAAAAGTAGCTATTTACCGTTCTTTTATTTAATAAAATCTAATCAGCCAGTCCAAGGTATCTGGCATCTCTAAGCGGCCACACACACACACACTAACACACACAGACACACATACACACATATATATATATAAAATATATAGAAGCGAAAATCGCACCGCATCTCATGACGTCACACCTGACCAAGCGAGAATAAATTGGAGAAGTATGAAGTATGGGAATCCGTTGGTAGCGTCTTATATGCACGTGTTTATCGTTGTTAGAAATCATCTATGTAAACAATGACAGACTATCATCACTGTCTTGTCCGTATATTGCTTAATATGTTGTAATTAACATCTTTGATAATGGCTTATGTAAGCCGAAAACTTAGATTGTATTAAAAAAAAAATATGGATCAATATTGTGAATTTCTTTCTTCGTCCAACGATGATGTTATTAAACTTATCAGACGTTATGAAAAAAATTTACATGAAATAAATAGACAACACTTGTCTATATTATTTAATGAAACATGATGAATATATATATATATATATATATATATATATATATATATATATATATATATATATATATATACAGGGTATTTCAAAACAAATTGATATCATTTCGCAATCTAATAACTTTGTTAGATTTCTTCAAATGACTTCAAATTTTAATAGCATCTTTATGTTTAATGTTTGTTTTATGTTTTTATGTCTTTATGTTTTTGTGTTTTTCTTATTTGTATTTTTATGTTCTTTAATCTTTAATCTTTTTCTTTGCAGGTATAAAAATGCTATTTACTAGAAGAGAAAAGGCGTTTTGTATGTTCACATAATCCACATGCTTTTGAATTTCAGATTTGGAAGAATAAATCTTATGATCTTCAACATTAATACTTTTTAATTTCATTTGCCTTAATCATGTACTTTCTGTGATATTTACATCTCAATGGATATCAAATTTTTTGAAACACCCTGTATATTGGTCTGTTTCGACATTACGTTTCAGGTGAGAACGGCAGCTTTTAAGCAACCGGCTATCTGAGTATTCTTTTTGAGTAATAATATGTCACATTGGGCATAGAAATGTCAAACATCGTGGCAAAAAATTGACACTCTACGCCACGGCTGTCATTATATTATCACCATAGATTCTTGGAAAAGATAGTGGAATGGAGTCGCGTTTTCTTCCGCACATTTTGAAATTCAATTTTTTCATTCTCTAAGACGGGTTGCCACCCAAGGCTGTTCAGTTGTTTTTTCAGGGCTAAGGGAAGAAAAGATGGATTCCGTGATTTCCCATAGTCATTTGTGCAGGAGTGAACTCAAAAGATGAAAACACGTCAGCCTGACTGATGTTTATATTTCATTCCAAACGCCCTGTCCATTCAGGACGTTTGCAAGAAGGACTCTGCACAGATTTTTTTTTTATCTGTATTCCCATGCTTTATTAGGAAACAATTTCCTGTTACCATCGGTTTGGAATGCAGAGTTTTCCTTCTCTTAGCCTTTTTTCTTTGTGAAAAATAGTTACAATTTGATGTATTCCGCAGCTAGAAGAGAGGGATTTAGGTTTTTCTTAAAAGTGTAAGGGAACGCAACAGACGTAAAGCAGGATTTTTCAGCTTGACAAAAATCATGTTTGTATTAAGTTCAAAATGAATGTAAATTACACACAACATTGGCAATCGAGACTATCCGCGAATTCTTTTTTTTTTATTGTCTTTATTTACATGTCTGGTTGGTAAATAGAAGGCTTCCTGCCCCTTTCCGCGATTCTGGGATTTCAAAGTTTTCTTTGTTTTAAAAAATGTTACACCGAAGCCTACCCTGTTGTTTAATTCATACTCCGATGAAGAAGAGACGGGTTCATGCCTTTCCCGCAAGAGAATTAGTGCGAAAGTAAACGCAAAACACGTGCACGAACTTTGAACTCAGTTCGCTCATTCACTTTCGACGACGATAACCTTTACACTAACCACACAACTGTTTTTTCTTGTTTTGCTTAATTTGATCTAAAGTAACAAAAAGACACTGTTTTGTTTTTTATTCTTGGGTAGCAACCGTTATTTCCTATTTGTTTAAAACCTGCATTCATTTAACATCCGCAAGCTGACTCTTTAATTTCTAATTGTTGTCGCATACCTACAGATGATAATGGGTATGTCCCCATTCACATAAATACAGTAGTAAATACTGTATGTTGGTCTGCAAGATTCGTCTCCACCTGTGGTGGTCAAACTCTCTGCCTCTGAGCAGAGAGGATCCCCAGACGAGGCTATGTCGAAGGGCAGAGTCTTGTCTCGGGAAGCAGCTACTCAGATCATTTTTATACGGGCTCTACAGGGGAAGTTTTGGCCGTGCGTACGGGCCCGATACCCTACATTAAATTCGGCTTTATGCCACATCTAACCTTGTATGGCGGTTGGTAGATATCCTGCAGCTGGAGATTCATTGTGGAATTCACTTGGCTAGCAGTTGACTACTTCATCTACGCGCCGCTAGTTAATCTTATATGTGGTGTTCTTGTCCTATGTTTTATCGTTCATTACCAATCTTCGTTTGATTATTCTATTCAGTAACCTTCCCTAGGTCACAACACTAAAATTCACCTGCAACTTCCGCCAGTTATCCTCCCAACACACGTCTCGTTCAGTAGCCCTTTAATTTGAGTGACTCTTGAGGCTTGAATTTGGTCAACATTACTGCTGATAGAATGCAGAGTTTTGAAAAACTTAGGTGAGCAGATAAATTTGCTTTTTATCCAGTGAATATCTATTTGATTGCAATGCGGATAATAACCAGCTTACTCACCGCTGATCCCAATGTCGAATTTGAGTTTCTGTAAATGTGGAGACGAGTGTTTGTTTATGACAATTAGAAAGATTAATGGCAGTAATTGAGAATAAACATGCTCAAAGCGAAATCAATCAGCCGAATTTCGGTTCCTTATTTCCTGAAAATCAATGATTGATTTCTATCCAAAAGCAGATATCAACGCAGAATAAGAGCGAAAATAACAAGGAGAAAAATCAGAAAGATGAAAGGTGCAGGGAAAGAGTGAGAAAATTAAAAAAAAAAAAGAAATAGAGAAAGAAGAAAGGGAAACGAGAAAGATAGAAAAAAACAAAAGAAAGGCGGAAAGAGAGTAAGAACGGTAAAACGAAAGAAAGCGAGATAGAAAGAGAATTGGAAAGGAAAAACAAGAAAAGAAAAAGAAAGAATAGAACAAAGGAAGGAAAGTTCGAATTTTAGAGGCAGGAATAAGGAAAGAAAATGTAACAAGGAAACTGAGAAGAAAGAGAAAAATCAAATAGGGAAGGCTAACAGAAAGAATAAAGGAAACAGAGAAAATGGAAAATAGAAAATGAACGCATAAAGAAGCAAAGCGAGAAAGAAATATAAAGAGTTAATAAAGGAGAAAAAAAAACTAAAAAAAATAAAGACGACCAGAAAGAGAGACAAAGAGATAAAGTGGAAAGAAAGAAACAAAGAAAAGACAAAGAAAGGAAATAATGGAAAATGGAGACAGATAAAAGAAAGGAAAAAGAAAATCCAGAAAGGCGGGAAGAAATCGAGAAAGCAAACAAGACAGAAAAAATAGAAATTGTAGAATGACGAAAGAAGGAGAAAAAACTATAGAAAAAATGAAAAAGAAAATATGAAAGAAGGAAGGAAAAGGAGAAAGAAAGATAAAATAAGAAAGAAAGAAAAATAATAATGTAAAAAAAAAGAAAAACGGGAAAGGGGAAAAAGAGAAAGAGAAAAAGAAAGAAGAATAGAGAGAAAATAAAACGAAGGATCAAAAGCGAGCAAGATAGACACGGAAGGAAGGAAAGAGGAAGTGGGTAAGAATGTCGAAGATATAGAAGAAGG
The DNA here is from genome assembly GCA_903632075.3 of Acanthosepion pharaonis. NCBI lineage: Eukaryota > Metazoa > Mollusca > Cephalopoda > Sepiida > Sepiidae > Acanthosepion > Acanthosepion pharaonis. Next base: position 5,682 of record CAHIKZ030005158.1, on the reverse strand, counting down.
CGATAGAAAATACAAAGAAAGAAAATCATATTGAAGAAGAAAGAAAGAAAAAAGAAAAATGAGAAATTAGGGTGGGAAGTGAGAAAGAAAAAAAACAAAGCCAGAAAAAAAAGAGAGAACGAAAGGCAAGGAGAGAAAAAATGGCCAACTAAAGAGGGAAAGAGAAATGAAATCGAAAAAGAAGAGAAAAAAGCGAGAAAGAAAAAAGAAAAAACAACGAGGGAAATGCAAAAAGTAGAAAGGGAAAAGAAATATGAAAAAAATAGAAAATTAAAAATAAAAGAAAGTTAGAAGAAAAACGAGAAAAAAAACGATGAACGGGCGGAGAGAAAGAAAGGTAAAAATTAAAAAAAAAAAGGAAATAAAAGAAAAGTAAAGAGTAAAAGAAAAGGATTGTAGAAAAGAATAGACATTACGAAGGAAAGAAAGAGAGAGACAGTTAGAGGTAGAAATACGAATAAAGAAAAGGAGAAAGAAAAGAAACAAAGACCAAAAGAGAAATGGCAAAAAAGAAGAATCACGGAAAGAGAGAAAACGGAAAGAGAGAAAACGGAAAAAGAGAATGGAAGGAAAGGGAGAAGCAAGATGAAAAAGAATATAAGGAATACAACAAAGAAACAAAGGTGGGAAGAAAGAAAGAAAAAAGAAAGAATGAAAGAAACAGGCAGTTCGAAGGAAGGAAGGAAGGAAGATAGATAGATAGAGTCAGAATGAAAGAAAGAAAAGCGAAGAGTAAAAATCGAAAAATTAAGCAAAAAACAAGGAACGAAAGGCAAATCGCAGAAAGGCAAGACGAAAAAAACACCAAGGAAAAAAGACATACAACTAGCGAGAGATAGAGAGACAGAGACAGACAGACAGATTTCGAGAGACAGTGAGAAAGAGAGAGAGGAAAAAATGAAATATCTATTGTCAAGAAGAGCATATGGCATTGTGACGTCACTAAAACCAGTGGTCAACAAAAACTGTTTTCATTAGCGGTCCAGCATGCTCGACATTAACCCATCTAGACTCTTTAATTTACCCTTCTCCCCCTCCCTCCTTTCTCCCTTTCTCTCTCTCTCTCTCTCTCTCTCTTTCTCTCTCTCTCTCTTTTAAACCCGATATCTTTAACATCCCTCCAACTTTTGGTCAAGGACATTGTTTTTGATAGTTTTCGTATTATGGGGATATGAGGAGAGATAAAAATCTACACAGATCCTGTCACTAAATAACTAGACTGTCTTCATATAAAAATGGCAAACCATTTTAGCATTAATGCGAAGAGAAATAAAAGGACTTTCCCTAATTCGCCCTGCTCTTTTCACTAATGGGAAGTGTATCTTCGACAAACGAATGTTAACAGTTACGTTCTTATTTCGTAATATTTTAATACTAATATTCACCTATCACACTAGCATCAATACCCAGGGCAGATCTACGCGGGCGATCAAGAGAAGGCTGGCAATAGAAAGAAGTGTTATGACAAAAACAGGAAACATTTGGAATGCAAGGTAGAATGAGTCAAGTACTTTGTGGAGTATATTTTACAAGTATCTTTAAAATGGGCGGAAACTCATATATACGATTTACAGTTAAATGGGTTGATTGATTCGTTTACCATGGCTCATCAAGACTTTGTAGATTATTTAAAGCCAAAAAATTTAGACTGTAAGATTTTTTTTGAGATAATAAAGGTTTGGTGACACAGATTTTAATAATTAACCCATCGCTGGCAGGAGTGGGGCGAGGAGGTAGATTCATACTTTTCCTAAGCGTATTTGTGCATGAATAAATATGACGTACCCAAATAAAACTGAAACTCGGCTTTCCAATTAACAATTCGGAGCCATTATCCATTACATCACCTGGTATACGCAAGTGATCACCCAACTAGGTACTGGCCAGGTTCGACTTGAACCGGTCTTTCAACGTGATGTTACCATAAGCGCCATTCTCAAAGATGATGGAAATGAACTTCAGATATTGTAAGACAGACTAAAAACAATCTTAGTAAAATCGGTAAGTGAATGATAAAATTGGAAAAAAAAAATTTTGTGAGGAGTTTCGTTATTTTAAGAGTCCCTATGGTTGAGACTTTGAGGAATTTAAAGAAATGATGATTTGAACTGCAAATATTCAACAACAAAAACAAAAACACTCTGCACATTAATTATTCATTCTAATGAATTTGAATAGAATTTCAACTTAAAAATTCTGCTTTAATAAAAAAAATATAAATAAATTACTAGTAATGGAGGATACATAATAGAATAAAATTAAATTGAATTTTGTTTCCGAAGAATAAAGTCTATAATGAAAAACAGAAATTAATTATGACTCAACCTAATAATTGCTGTTTTTTCTAACGTTAGTTTAAAATTGTCACCCTGACTGTATTTATCTTCCGAAAATTGTTTCGCCACCATTTTTGTTTCTTGTCCGTCTTTAATAATTCTAGCTTCGTCTGTATTTTCTTCCTTAAATCCTTTTAAACAATCCTTAATCTCTTTCTATCGTTTCCTGTTTTTGAAATATTCCTTATTCTTCCTCTAAATATATTTCTGCTAATTTTCTTCCACACATTATTATAAACGTTTGCTATAAACAAATTGAAATCAGCCTTTTCATATAATTATCACTGAATATAATAAGTTCATCAAGGGCTTTTACTTTTATGTTTTTTCTATATCTTGTCTTCTCCGGCCGCCATGTTTCCAGCTGATGTTTTTCTCGTTATTTCTTATTCTGTTCATATATATATATATATAATGTGTGATTAAATTGAAGAACAGATTACGGAGATAAGACGAACATTCACCGTGATATGATGTTGAGCCAAAAACCAAAAATAAAAACAAAATCTTATTTTTATACGTTATACGTTATTTTATAGACAAAGACGGGCTTATCAATAATTAAAAATACTAGTTAAATCGAATGACAAAATATGAGATCGATATACAACTAAGTTTGCGAGTGCAGAGCTTATATTCACTTAGGTAATCTCCATTTTATTATCTAGACGATTATATCAACTGTAATATATAAGAAACTTTTCGGCTCTATCAAATAAAAAACATTGCCAAAATACACAATGCGAAATGTGAAAAAAATAAAGAATGAAAAAGCAGCACTCAAGAATAACAAATGAGGCATACGAATTATATACCAAAACAATGATTAATCTGCTTATTGGTATCCATTAACATACTTTCATGGAAATGTACCACACAGACACACACACGCGCGCGCGCGCACACACACACACACACACACACACATATATATATATATATATATACACACACAAGTTCTGTGTATTTAGGCAGCACTTTTCTATATTATAAACAACAGACATTTTGTGCAGATCAACTTTACTGATCGGCATCTTTTCACAATTACGAATTATGATATGGAAGTTTCATCTTTTATTGAAGCCAGACATTTTCCATGCCTCAAAATTCAAGCTAGCTTCCTTTCATACCGTTCAAACACTGTTTTTTTCTACAGTTACGATAAACGGTTCCATTCTCAATGAAGCTCCATTTTTTAATATCTCTTGGGACTGAAGTTCACCTGAGATTTTAAGAGACAATCATACTTATAAGACTTTTGAAAAACTTTGTAAACCCAATCCTAAACAGGTAACAAGGGATAAACGTCTACTCCTGTTCAAAATACCGGCGAGAAGAGTAAACTATCGTTCGGGTCACCCTCCTCCACGGTCTTGTGAAAAGGAGTAGAGGTTTATCCTTTGTTTTTTTTTTTTTTATTCAGGATTGGCTTTCTGGTTCTTTCTAAAGTCTACTTCACCTCTATACTTTAACTTCCCCGCCTAAACTAAAAATAGCTCCTGGGGGTGAGGTGGGGGGCGGGGCTCTTGATTCGGCTTTTGGCATGTTCAGAATTTGATAGTCCTAAGTTTTTGCATACTCTCAGCACTGGAAGCTCTCCTGGCTGCTTTTGCACGGGACGTTCTTGTCTTCGCTACAACATTGAGGTTTTTTTTATTGCAATGTGGTCCTCTGTTGGTGGAGATTTTTTTTTTTTTTTTTGAGGCATATTGTTTGCGTATGCGATAGGCAAATAATAACTACAGATGAACTCAAAATTGATCATTGCATTTGAGTATAGCATTAATATTTAAGCTAAGCTTTTAAAAAGTTTAACGATAATTCTTCTGTCGCCAATTAATTTAAAAACAATTTGATGTGCGTAGGTCCTTACTTTCCGTACAAACAATTATTTTTATTTCGTTGGTGATTTTTGCAGGATTTCTCAAAAAATCACGTAGAAAACAATCCTTGTAGTGAAAACTTAGGAATTCATAATTTCTGTAACATGAGCTATTGAAATTTAACGAGTTGTGTCCCTTTAATTGAAAAAAAGTATGACACAGTGACACAAGGGCATTCGCATTTAATATACAGATTTTTTCTCTTTAGTAGTTCTACATTTGTTCGGCTATCGCGTGGTAGCCGGTTTCAAAATCCTCTTCGGTCTTTTTGAATGGGATTAGAGGTTCTCTTGTTCTCAGTTTAGTTGTGGGTTTCTGTTTCTTTCTAAAATCTTTACATTCTCTTTCCCAGTAATCCCTTGCGTCTTAGTGGCATTATCGCCTTGAAGTGTTTAATAATAGAATCTATTGCTAAATATACTACAAAATTGATCAAGTCATTCTATCGGTTTCTAAAGTATTTGATTTAAGCCATGCTTTATCTATACAGAAGTCAGATTAGAACAAAGAAGAAGTATTACTGCCATATCTAAGCTGGAGTTACTCACTCTTCAATTTCTACCCTTAATAAAGTTTAAGAACTATTGTAGGAGAAGACATATACAATCTCTTTTCTAGATATGCAACTTTTCAAGCTTGTCACTGTTCTATCGTCATTTCCAGGACAAATGGTTCAAATTAGCGTTATATTTTAGTTCCAACAGTTCAGACCTTGACAGCTAGAACGTGCCATGCTACATAGACAGCGTCGAGTCAGCCGCATTTCCCCCGTGTCAGAAAGAAGTTTCACTTGGATATTTTTTCCCAAAAGAACTGTTACTGAACGCTTCCAATGAATAGTAAAGCGTCATATTTCCATCATCTTCCCTTCTTACCATCTCCTCTTCCATTCAAATTACAGTCCTCTTTCATCGTTACCATTTTCACTGTAGCACTGTAATTTTGAGTGGATTTCGAGTCTTGTATTGGGTGAATCTCAGTATAAGGTCAATCGGCATTTGCTGTCTTCTTGATTCCTCTTCTTTTATTTTTCTTGCTACATAATAATGGTTTTCTTATTATTATTCTTTCACGCTCATTAACTTGTGTCTTTGTGGGCTTATTGTCTTGCTTGGGGTGAAATGATTAAAAAAAAGTCTTACCAATCCATTTTCCTGGTTTCCAGGAGGCTAATTGCTCGTCTATTGAGACTCAAGTTCACCCCAGTCCCAAATTGGAACTCATACATACGATTTATTACTAAATATGCTGGAAAAATTGTCGGTTCATTGTATCACACGAGTAAATATCTGACTCATACTGCCATAGTTTATCTTTACAAGAACAAGATCAAATGAAAAAATAAGCTCTATTGCTGCCATGCCTGGGCCGGGGCTGACCATTCTTCACTTGCCTGTCTTGACAGACTTCAAAAGCAGACTTGTGGGTTGGGGCGCTGATCTGTTCTCCATCCTACAACCTCT
>CAHIKZ030005157.1:2725000-2816384 GCA_903632075.3 Acanthosepion pharaonis | reverse complement strand
AATACAAATATAGTTATAAATTTTAAAGTGCACACGAACTTTATGGACACCCTGTATTTCTCAATCCACCAACGATCTAGATAAGAGTAATATAGTTTATGAATTTATTATTCCAATTGAGGATTGTATCTCTGTAAATGACACTGGTCAACACATATTTCGTTCCAAGTATGGAAACACCCTTTCTTGGCTAATTTGAAGGCGACAAAGAAAAGAAAAAATGACGTCGATTTGTTCCATATTCGTTACCGTTTTTTTCTATACCAAAATGTCTGTTTCGCAAAATAAATTTTCATTTTACCTCATTCTTTTATCGAATGAATTCGCGGTTTTCCGATTAGAAAATTAAATCTAAAATCATAATCAACTCAATCTTAATTAATGAAAATTAACCTGTTAGCATAGAACTTACGGTTACTGTTCCATAGTTCTTGGAAAGTGCAGTAGTAATATTAGAAGTTCTTAGATGAAACACTAACATTTATTAATAATACTGGTCAACACATATTTTGTTCCAAGAATGGAAACACTCTTTCTTGGCTAATTTGAAGGCACCGAGTCCAAAATTAATCGCACCAAGAAAGAGAAAGAAGTTTAGCGTCCATCCGCTGCCTCGGCTGGAGCGTCAATGTTGCTAACAGGGTTAGAGTTAGGCGCAAAACTAAATAATACTTACTATAAATTTTCTGCCATTCGGTTTTATTGAAAGTTGCTCAATCTTTTAATACAGACGTACACACATAAATATATAAGTGGCGAAAGAGAAATTCACTTACCAAAAAAAAAAGGCACGTATGTTTTGTACGATATGCCGAAGACAAAATAGAAACAAGTTAGTCGCAGCTGTTGCCGTAAATGCATCTCGGATATGCTAATATTGTTTGCCCTCTCCAACCGACGGCCAATGAAAGAATTGTTCCGTCGATTGGTGTTCTCGAACTCGGAAGTCGTTTTCATTTTGCTACCTCGCCCTTCGGCTTGCGATTGACTTGTTCGTTGATTATCTGACCATTTACGTGTATTGGGATTTTTTGACATTGGACACGCGATTCGTGATTTCGACATTTCTTTCTGGAGTTTTGTGTTTGAACTTGTGATTAGTTTATTTCGTTTCGTAATTGAGCCGCCATATCAATTTTGGAACAATATATGTGTATAATTAGTAATTGTTCTTCTAAAAAAGTTTTATTAAAAAGGATAGACATTTTATGCCTATTGAATTTATCTATCATCTTTTCAAAACTGCGAATCGCCTTTCGCGAACCTGGCTACTGCAGATACAAAAAGTATCCGAAATTAAGGCCGTGTTCAATCTTCCGACTCATATGAGCCATCTTCAGGGATTCGAAAATGGAAAGTTAAGGAATGAACATCAAAAGTGTTTCAAGTACCTCATTCTTTAAGTTAAAATTTCAAACAAATATTCTAATCATCAAAAATATTTCTCAGCCCAACAACCAGCGACATAAGACTAATGTAGTTTATAAATTTATTTGTCCACTGCAGATTGCATCTCTGGAAATAATAAAGAAGTGTTAAGTAGGTTACACAACAACCACTCTTTCGCACTGGACTGCATGCCATTTATCAGAACAAAGTGCTATTAGACAACAAATTAACAAGTACCACAAAGACTATAACATTAGACAGGTGCTCACTAATAATACAAAAATATCCCATAAATCCAATAGTCAAAAAAAGACTAAAGATTGTTGAAGTTATTTGCAAGCCTGAGCGCTGCATATTGCAAATGTATCCGAAATTAAGGCTGTATCCAACCTTTCGACACACATGAGTGATCTTCATGAGTATGAAAACGGAAAGTTAAGGATAGAAATGCAAAAGACTTTCAAGTAGTTCATTTTTTTTTGTTTTTTAGTTAATATTTCAAACCAGTCTACTAATCATCAAAACTATTTCTCAACCCACCAAATAAGACTAATGTAGTTTATGAAGTTATTAGTCCAATTGGAGATTGCATCTGTGTAAATAATAAAGAATTAGCTATCGGTTACACAACAACCACGCTTTCACCCTGGACTGAATGTCATTTATCAGAATAAAGTACTATTAAACAAAAAATTAATAAGTAACACAAAAACTATAACATTAGACAGCTCCTCACTAATAATACAAAAATAACCCATAAATCCAATAGCCAAAAAAGACTAAAGTTTTGTTGAAGCTATTTACATCCAACAAATGAAAATGAAAACCTCATAACTGATGACCGTAATAAGTTGTATCTTCGAAATCAATCTTACACGCATTTCGAAAAGGTCAATCAGAAAATAAAATTAACAGATGTCAAAATATTTGACCATTTATTAATTCATGTGGCTGAAATAATAACCTTCTGCAAGCCTGACTGCTACATATACAAAAAGTATCGGAAATTAAGGCTGTGTCCAACCTTTCGATAGGTATGAGTCATCATCAGGAGCATGGAAATGAAAAGTTAAGGCAAGAAAAGCAAAAGTGTTTCAGATAGCTCATTTTAGTTTTTTTAGTTAAAATTTCAAACCAGTATACTAATCATCAAAACTATTTCTCAACCCATCAACCATCTACATAAGACTAATGTAGTTTATGAATTTTTTAGTTCAATTGGAGATTATATCTGTGTAAATAAATAAGAAGTATTATATCGATTACACAACATGCCATTTATCAGATCAAAGTGCTGTTAAACAACAAATTAACAAGTACCACAGAGACTATTACATTAGACCGGTGCTCACTAACAATACAAAAATATCCCATAAATACAATATCAAAAAAAAAAGATTGTTGAAGCCATTTACATGCAACAGATGAATGCCCGTAAATACCTTGTATTTTCGAAATCAATCATACAGGCTTTTCAGAGGAAAGACAATCGAAAAAATAACAGATGACGAAATATTTGACAATTTATTTAAAATGACTAGGATATTCCAATTCAGCGCAATGAAATTGTTTAATATTAGCTATGTTATCCCTTGCACAATTACAAAAAATTGTAGGGTAGTGTAATAAACAAAATAAATATTATATAGACACAACAACCATTCCCTCGCACTGGATTGCTTGCCATTTATCAGAACAAAGTGCTGTTAAAAAAACAAATTAATAAGTACCACAAAGACTATAACATTATACAGCTCCTCACAAGAATACAAAGAAAAAACACCATACATCCAATAGCCATAAAAAAAAACGGTTGAAGCCATTTTCATGCAACAGATGAAAATCTTTCAGCTGATGTCCGTAATACGTTGTATCTTCGAAATCAATCATACAGGCATTTCGGAGAAAAGACAATCGAAAAAAAAAATAACAGATCACTAAATATTTGATTTGGTAATTTATTAATTCTTCAGGCTGAAGAAATTTATTTTGTGATTTAAAGTGAAAACTGATGTCACATCGTGGGAATATCGATAGTTCGTTTAAACCATGATGTCGAAATTGGGGGTTATGCAAATTTGAGAATATTGCATTTTATGTTCTGTATTTCGCCCCAAAAACATTCTGGAAAGAACGCGGCAGAATCTTCCAAATAAATACAACTTTGCATTGGTCGCACCAGGATGACGGCTTAACCAAATAAATACCAAATTAATTATATATACTACTATAACGATTGAATCATTCTTCTCAACGAGTTTTATTAAAAAGGACCGACATTTTGCGCGTTTGATTGATTTAATAAAGAAAATATGCATAGTGTAATAACTAATAATATCGGATTAAAAATAAAATCCATTAATTCATAGAAACCTATATATATATATATATATATATATATATATATATATATATATATATCAACATCATCATTGATAAGACACCAGAGGTGTTGAAACAAAATGGCTATTTTGTAGTGATTTTATAACATATTTATGTTATAATTTTCGAATAAATAATTATATTTGCTCTACTATGTATTGGGCACTCTTTTTAAGAATAATAATTGTTGGTTATTGGAATTTATTACGTATACACCAATCCTATACTTGTGTATATATATATATATATATATATATATATATATATATATATATATATCCTGACTTTATGCATGTTTCATTAAAGTCGACAGATAAGGTAATGGGATTAAGATTTTTATTTAATTTTTCTTGTGTTCAAACAAGTGTTTTCTTTTTTGGATTCGCAGTGTGTGTGTGTGTGTGTGTGTGTGTGTGTGTGTGTGTGTGTGTGTGTGTGTGTGTGTGTCTATATATTGATGTAGTAGGAAAGAACAGTTAGATTAATGATCCATAATGATGAGTTCTTTAGTATTAAGGTTTTATTTTTAAAAAACAGTGCTCATTACAGAAGTAGAGCTTAAAATATAATTATTATATATATATATATATATATATATATATATATATATATGCAATTTTTATAACAATATCAGTGATAGAGCGAACATATATAGTTGGATTGATCTGAGTTTGTGACCCTGTGTTTCTCGCTTTTGCGGTCGACATATGACGATCGCAAACAGCGTGAAACCTGGGTCACAAACTAACATCAATCCAATTATATATATATATATATATATATATATATATATATATATATATATATATATAGATCGATTACGCTAGACGCAATCGTCAGACCGACGATTACGTCTAGCATGAAACAGCCTTATGCCTCTGAGTATTGACTACAATGTTCACTTTTTATATTTATATTTACATACGCTCTATCTCTGATATTGAGCACTTTATCCCATAAATATAGCACACCTTAAAACTATATTACTTCATATACATACACACACACACGCACACACACACATATATATATATGTATATACACATATCAAATACACTATATACGTGTGTGTCTATGTGTGTGTGTGTGTGGTTGTGTGCATGTGTGTTTGTGCGCGCGCACGCGCGTCGGGCAGACAATTATTATTTTTACTTTTTAGTTGTTGCTACTGTTTTTAGTCCTCAAGTGATGTGGTTTCTGTTTTTTGGTAGAGTTCTTTGTCATTCTGAAGCGATAATTCACGAGCTTCGAAGAACGGGGGCTCAGTATAGGCTCCATTCACTCGAAACCATTTTTAATTACAATTTTGAGAAAACGGTTGGACACAGCTGACGGTTTAGATATTTCTGAACAAGTCTGGTGCTATTTAGGACATCCATATGAAAGTCTCGATTTTCACGAGTTTTTTTTTTTAGAACATGACACTATATATATATATATATATATATATATATATATATATATATATATATGGATTTTGCAGATGTAGCATCGAAGACACTTCTAAAGTTCGAACTCTGACTTTCCTGGTTTCATGTGGAACCCATTTATCAACCAATTTCCTTGCAATGGCACGACGTTATTGAAATGCTGACACACATTATCTTAGATATTTATCTGACACTTTGTCGTGTTTTTTTTTTCGACTTGTATTTTCAGATGCTGATTATCATGCTGATGGGCGTCCTCTACCGCTTAGAGCTTCAAGACTCTTATCCCCACTGAGGAACTTCAGAAATCAGCATCGTACTGTCCGATCACAAGTGGATCAGTCATCCAAGTAAACGCATCACTTCTTTTTTCATGTTAGAAATGAGAGGCTGATAATGTTTTTATTTAAATTCTTTTAATTCTTTAAAAAGGTCACTTTAATCGTTAGGAATGAGTAATACATTTAACTATTATAAGAATATAACTTTCCTTCCCATCCTTTTGTTTGAAGTAGTGTAGAACGTCGCCATCTTGATTATGCCATTATTTTCTCTTCGAGTGACATGCTATCCATTTTAGTTGTTACTGGTGTTGTTAGTCCTCAAGTGATGTGGTTTCTGTTTTTTGGTAGTCCTCAATTTGGTAGTCCTGTGTGTGTGTGTGTGTGTGTGTGTGTGTGTGTGTGTGTGTGTGTGTGTGTGTGTGTGTGTGTGTTGATGTAGTAGGAAAGAACAGTTAGATTAATGATCCAAAGTTCTTTAGTATTAATGTTTTTATTTTTAAAAAACAGTGCTCATTACAGAAGTAGAGCTTAAATTATAATTATTATATATATATATATATATAATCAGTGTATATATATAGTTGGATCGCGCTAGACGCAATCGTCAGACCGACGATTGCGTCTAGCATGAAACAGCCTTATGCCTCTGAGTGTTGACTTCAATGTTCACTTTTATATTTATATTTACATACGCTCTATCTCTGATATTGAGCACTTTATCCCATAAATATAGCACACCTTAAACTATATGTCTTAAACTATGTTTATATTTGAACATAATTCAAAGGTTTTATTCTAAAATCGGACTATATATCCCAAACAAACTAGTAACTGTATTCCCGGGCATGCACAAGCTGCGTTAGGTATTTGAGAACAAATTTCTAAAAGAGATTGATATAAAATTAACAAAGAGGACACTTTAATCATTAGGAATGAATATGTATGATTCAGAATGATGATCATATTTCTGGAGGTTGGATTGCCAGGCCTATACCCATTCGGAGTTGAATTCAGAGTTCACCTTCTCCATGACTGGTTACCAACCAAAGCTAAAGAGTCCAGTCTGCCCTGCTATTTAATTCATAGGTGGAGTGGGCGAAAACGAACGCAAACAATCACAAGCGGAACTCGAACTGGGCCGGCTCCCGCGTTCCGCGCCAATAATCACAGTCTGAGAGAAAGACTGGTTACAAATTTGAAATCCTTGGGAAAGGCAATAGAAAGCCACACAACTCTCTTTCGCAGGAAGTTATAGCAGTTCTCTGTAATTTAAAAGCCACGATCGCCTACGTCCTGAAAATGCTTCAAAGTTTTTGTGATGATCTGAACAATTCTATAAAGTCTTCTATTTCTTGATAGAGAACAAAACCGGCTCTTAAATTTATTAAACGTTTTCAATTTAATCACCTCAATTCCCACGTCATTCTAATTTTTATCTGAAGAGCAATAACATTTTTCTTTATATTAAAATTTACTATCAAATCCTCTGACGGGCGGATACAATATCTGTGGAACTCAGAATAGGGAAGATAAGTTGAATATTTAATTTTATTTATTGCCATCTTGTATTACATATTATAAATTATGCCCGATTCTTTTTTTTTTTCTTATTTCCCATTATGCTACGGAATAAAATCGGTGAAATCTCATCTTTTAAACCAAAAATTCACAAAAATATCCAAATTTCCATTTTGAGGAAAAAAATAAAATTAACGAATCATTATTTTTAAACTTTTTTTATAAAATCTACTATCTATATTTCTCATGTTGTCTGTCTGTGTGTCTGTCGTGGGCGTTGTTACCTCGCCCAGGCCGCATTTCTCACCCGATTTCGATGCGATTTTCAACAAAAGTTTGCAAATTGGCTGCCGTAAGGACATGACGGAGCCCGATTTTTGAGTTCGGAATCAGGTTCCGAAAAAATCGATAATCGAAAAATTTCTGCTTACAGAAGGAATGATCGCATTTCAACCAAATTTGACACCCTCTTAGAGTCTACCATTAGAAGTGTTGTCCAGAAGTTTCATGACTACGGACCCCTAAACAGCGCAGAAAATCGATAAAACCCAAAAACCGATACGCCCAGATTGCGTCTGAACCGCATGTCGGTTTTTAGCGAAAACCGGGCGGATTTATGAAGAGGCCATTGGGAGTCATCATGTGAAGTTTCAACTCTGAGCACCCCCAAAGAGAGTGCAAATCGACAATCGGTCAACCCTTAAAAAATTTTTTTTTTCCGGTTTTTTAAAGCTGATCGTATTGTGTTTATTTTGTTTAGTTCTTTTTTCGTAACAGATTTAATATTTACTATAGAGCTTAGAAAAAGTTGGCAGTGTGAGATAGGCAAGAAGTAAGGCGTGTAACAATATCAGCACGGCAAAGGGCACGCCTCTAAAGGCAAGGTAGGGCAAAAATATTTTAAGTCAAGTGATAGCGATTGCTGTATGAGTCGTACTATTTTTGAATCAAGCATGGGCAACGCCGGGCCATGCTGCTAGTATATAATAAAGGATTAATATAAATTTTGTTTTCACCAACATAAATATTTAAAACTAGCTGAAATACCTATCTACCCTGGGTAGAGGTCAAGACTTACAAGACAACTGGTTATCGTAGAATACTTCCTTAGTACAGTGATAATGAGCTGGTAAAGTACTCTCAGACTCAAGTTATAAAATTATCTCTCTCTCTCTCTCTCTCTATATATATATATATATATATAATTTATATATATATATATGTGTGTGTGTGTGTGTGTGTGTGTGTGTGTGTGTGTGTGTGTGTGTGTTCATGAATTTTTTTGTGTTCCTGAAACTTTTTGTCCTACATAAATTCTTATAGCAATTCTTTGGTGTCTCATTGTGTGAACCACAGATCAAAATCTGTTAGATCAAAGTTGCCCGACTGACATGACTTTAGATTCTGGTATTTGCTGAAGTGAATGATAGATAGATAGATAGATAGATAGATAGATAGATAGATAGATAGATAGATAGATAGATAGATATGAAAAGACTGACATAGATATGAAAAGACAGACGTAGAATTGATAGATAGATAGATAGATAGATAGATAGATAGATAGATAGATAGATAGAATATGAACAGAGATAGATATGAATAGGTTGAGATAGCTTTTATATATATATATATATATATATATATATATATATATATATATATATATATATATATATATATTAATAAAACAGACCACTTTTAAGGATCCATGTAATAAGTTATTTCACCATAACCCCTTTAACAGGGTTCTGGATCATCAGACTTTACTTCAAAAGCTGAAATGAAAAATGAAAAAGAAATTCACACGTTTTTGACGGACCGCATCAAACATATGTAAAATTAACGAAGTGAGGAAGTGAGGTGGGAGAGAAGATAAGATATGAGTGGGTTAGATGTACTGGACATTGAGTTCTACCTGGATTCTCTTCTCTTGGAATTTTTATTCAAAAAATATACATGTATGGGTATTTACATATTTTGCATATGTATGTATATTTACCACTAATATTATCTATATATATATATATATATATATATATATATATATATATAAAAGAAAAAAATTGGCTCGAACCGACTAAAAGTCTTTACAGATCACGATCTTTTCAAGGCCCATTTCACAACTTGAAATCACATTCAGAAAACCACCTTTTACTCAAAACCTTCGTCAAGTCTTTTTGACTCTTCCCAACCTGAAATGATAAAAACTTTGTCATGCCTTTTGACTCTTCTCATCTTTAAAAACCGATTTCATATGCCCAATGATTATCGTTCCTGAATAATTTATGCCAATCAATATTAATATCCGATGTGTGGTAGATACGAAAACGATTATTTGTCCATTGATTTTAGTCTTTACTTGCATCTCTACAATGTTAGATTTTATTTTGCAAGTGAAGGTTTTCAAAATAAATATTGGTAAAATACTCCCGACTCGCTTATCATTATGCAGATTAGAACTAAATCATCTGCGACTCAATTTATAAATTCTCTTAATGTTCATTCAGGTCGTATGCGATCATGTCTCTCTACAGATTTATTTTTATCATCTGTAATTTGCCATAACTTCTTGAGGGAAAAGTGTTTTTTCCTTGTCTTCTCAATAGTTTGAAATTCAGTGTTGCCCTTATCTTTGACCAGTTCCCATCCACGCCCAGTCTACGCTGTCATTTAACCTATTGGAAGATGAAATAGAGTTATGCCTTTTCCGTGGTGATTAGTAGGAATATAAAAATATATATCGTTATCACATATCAAGCGTGCGATGGATAAATTGTCGTCTAAATTACGCAAAAATTAAAATTAAACCGGCATCTCATTTTAACAAATATATTTATCAAAATTACACAAACATATACCGAAAGGTGAAGAATGTGCTCGTAGTATAGCGGTTAACAACACGGAAAGTGGAATCGTCAGTTCGAGTTCAATTTCATGTTTTGTCTGCTTCTGTCTATATTTCTGAGAAGAGGTATTATGTACATTATTTACATTATTCGGACTATTGTCCTCATCTTTGTCGCCATATTTATTACAACGTTTCTGTCCTTCAGTATCTGTCTATATTCCTGAGATTAGGTATTATGTACACTATTTACATTATTCGGACTATTGTCCTCATCTTTGTTGCCATGTTTATCACAACGTTTTGACCGTTGTACGTTCCAGCCTTCTTCAGGTGGTTAGAATGTCGAACTGAACCCTTTATTTCGCTCGCTGCGGTAGACTGTTCTAGTTCCACGTCCTCAAGGACACATTGCACAGTGGATAAAGGTGTTGGTTAGATCCAGTGACAGGACCCAAACAGTGTGAGTTCAATACCCGATTAAGGCGGTGGAGAACTTGGAAAGGAAAATTAACAGGAGATAACTGATAACTGACATCCATTAGACATGGCACGTGGAACTAGAACAGTCTACCTCAGCACCCTGGTTATGGGATAACGATATATTTTTATATAACAAGAACAAAATTGGGGGAAAATGTATAGCAAAATGGGAGTTTTCTTGTGATCTTTAGGACTTCATCGGAGTAAATTTCTTATGTTGGCACAACTGCACATGCGCACGAACGAGGCATGATGGGAAAGTTACATTTTTAACATTTTTTAAGTCCATTTCATTTATATTCTTTTTCTTTTTCCTTGCATCATTTTTCAAATAGAAAAACGTTCCTTCCTGACAAACCCAGTTTCATAAAAAAATATATTGTCCTACCAACTAACTCTATCACATTTAATTGAAAAGAATCTATCTAAACACAATATAATATTTCTTACTATTGCATCTAAAACAATAAAAAAAAAATTAGTCAATACTAAACAAAACAATAAGCTAAAACTTGAAAGGGTAATTTACTCGATCGCCTGTAATAATTGTCACAAAAATACATAGGAGAAACATCAAGGAATCTAAATAAAAAAAAGTACATGAGCACAAAAGGGATATTTAAAAAAAAATAATACATCAAATGCGTCGGTTTCCCACCGTATAGATACTGACCAGAATTTTGATATAAAAAATGCTACTCTGATCAAGGGAGAAAACCATTCACTACGTGGAAAATATCTAGAGGGTGCCGGTCATCCACAGTAAATTTGCGCTCGGTCTCATAAAACATTTCACCATTCCTGTCAGAACTTCTATTCTCACAGAGTGGGATATTTACTAAGAAAAGTGACTGAAAGAGAAAGAATCAAAATGAAATCGCCTAAAAAATGTTAAAAATTTAAAATTTCCTGCATTCCCCTTCCTGCGCATGTGTTGTCCCATCAACATAATAAATTTAGTCCTAAAGAACGAAACGCGTGAGAAGAAAACTTTTTTTTTACTTTATCATACAATTTTGCTCAATATATATATATGTGTGTGTGTGTGTGTGTGTGTGTGTGTGTGTGTGTGTGTGTGTAACAGCGACCGACTGTGTGGTGAGCTCAATATCGACTTTTAAAACCATATTTTTATCAAATATATATATATATATATATATATATATATATATATATATATATATATATATTTCAACATACAAAGTGAAAGCACGTGCGATACTCTACCCTCGTCCGCCGCTAACCAGGGAAGCTAACACAGTTTCGTTGGCTAAGGCTGTACTGCCACCCCTGGTGCCACCAGCAGTTTTTGCCAGCGGACGGGGTATTGTTTTTTTATTTTTTGTGTAAATGTGTCAGTCTCTTGCGATTTTTTAACAACTTCAAGTCAGATTTTCAACGTTGTGTTAAAAGTGCTTGCTTTTGATCGTTAACCAATACACAATGCGCTCGTAGCAACCGTTATCAATAACGTAGAATGGAAGATAAACAGATGTGTTTCACGTTAAAGTAACATTGTGTTGCGAGTATCGTTTTAATTAACTTTGTTTACTTTGGCTCTTGACGTTCGTCGCATTTGGTTGGAGATCATAGGTAGATTGCAGGAGGAATGATATTACCAATGTCTCCATTGCATTCAGCGTATAGCAATCATGATAGCTTCATTGGATAAATATCACTTGATGTACAGTATTTACATTATTCGGACTATTATTCTCATCTTTGTCGCCATGTTTATCACAACGTTTCGGCTTTTATACGTTGCGGCCTTCTTCAGGTGGTTGGAATGTCGAACTGAACCCTTTATTTCGCTCACTGGGGCAGACTGTTCTAGTTCCACGTGCCATATCTAATGGATGTCAGTTATCTCCTGTTAATTCCCCTCACAAAGTTCTCAACCGCCTTAATTCCCATATTGTATTTATTTCTATGCTTGGTCGGCTCAGGAAATGAATACAATATGGGAACAAGTAATAAGGAGTGCCAGAGAAAAGTGGTAATAACAACAAAAATTGCAATATGAGCTCTGCTAAAAAAACATAAATGATAACAGCAAATATTGCAATATGAGCACTGGAAAAAATGTTGTGAAGACATTAGGTTTATAATACCCAGAAATTCACGCACAGATGTCCTCAAAGACATTGGTAATATCATTCCTCCTACGACCTACCTATGATCTCCAACCAAAAAAGACCAACCTCAAGAGCCAAAGTAAACAAAGTTAACTAAAGGACACATCGCACAGTGGATAAAGGCGTTAGTTAGACCCAGTGACACCAAAGAGTGTGAGTTCAATATCTGGTTAAGGCGGTGAAGAACTTTGTGAGGGGATAACTGACATCCATTAGGCATGGCACGTGGAACTAGGTAGAACAGTCTACCCGAGTGAGTTAAATAAAGTTCGACATTCCAACCACCTGAAGAAGCGTACAACGGCCGAAACGATGTGATAAACATGGTGACAAAGATGAGGACAAGAGTCCGAATAATATAAATAGTGTAGATAATACATCATCTCAGAAGTATAGACAGATCACTCGATGTAGTTCAAGCACAGTGACCTA
This sequence comes from Acanthosepion pharaonis, assembly GCA_903632075.3. NCBI lineage: Eukaryota > Metazoa > Mollusca > Cephalopoda > Sepiida > Sepiidae > Acanthosepion > Acanthosepion pharaonis. Next base: position 2,803,483 of record CAHIKZ030005157.1, on the reverse strand, counting down.
CCTTCCCGACCTCGAACTCCCCAATAAGGAGAGGGGAAGTGGCAGGTTTCCGCTATTGGTATGGAATTCTGATGTGGAGAAGCAGGGAAGAACTCCAAGACACTTGTTGACACACTGCTGCGTCTTCTAAGGAAGAGACTGAGTAATATCATACACCTGCAACGGCTACAGAAGTCGGGGCAGCAAACCATATTGGTACCTTACCAGGAAGATGGATTCAAGTCCATCTAGTGCCACTTTCTGCACCTGTACCTTAGAGTCGATCAGTCAGCGGAATTTCATACAGCCGTATGAGGCTCTTCACTGTCAGGATCATGTCACTCCTAATGCATAAGTGAATCTCGCTGACAGAGCCTCTGAGTAATGATAAGCTTCGGCTTTTCTTGGGCTTTGCCTTCATTCTCACTGACTCGATACATTAGATACACGAGTCTTCTAAATAAGTTAAAACTTAAGACACTAAAATAAAAAAGGTGGAATTTTCCTTAAGCCCAACCTATCAAAATATCAAATCTGTCTGAACTTATAAATTAAGTAAATAAATTTCTAAAAAAACTTATCCTTAGCATCGCTTGATAATGGAACGGAACTTTGTATTTTAAGTTTCATTTTTATGAGTGGATTTCAATTTTGAAACATGGTAATTCTGGGGTTGCGATGATTATATATCTACGAAAAAAAAAGCAATTATTATGCTTTTACAGTTGTATAGAGAAATTTTTTTTTAAATAAAAATAAATGCTAAGAACTGAATTATTAATCTCATTGTTCTTTCCTAATATTTTAGTATATGTGTGTGTGAGAGTGTTTGTGTGTGTAAAATGTGTATGTATATAAATATAAATATATATATGCAATTTTTATATATATTATTTATATATATATATGCGCGGTACTTGTACGATAGCAGAGAGCGTGAAGCCCAGAGTTACAAACTCACATCAATCCAACTAAGTATATATATATATATATATAGCCAAATATATATATATATATATATATATATATATATATATAACTATATATATATATATATATATATATATAACTATATATATATATATATATACATATATATATCAATCCAACTATATATATAGAGAGAGATATAACACACACACACACATATATATATATATATATATATATATATATATATATATATATATATAACTATATATATATATACATATATATATCAATCCAACTATATATATAGAGAGAGAGAGATACACACACACACACACACACACACACATATATATATATATATATATATATATATATATATATACAACTATATATATAGATACATATATATATATATATCAATCCAACTATATATATATACATACATATATATATAAAATCCAACTATATATATAGATGCATATATATATATATATATATTTCAATCCAACTATATATAGATACACACACACACACACACACACACACACACACACACACATATATATATATATATATATATATATATATATATATACCCAAGTATATAATTGGTGTATACGGTATGAATTCCAATAACCAACAATTACTATTCTTAAAAGAGTGCTCAATACAGAGTAGAGCAGATATAATTATTTATTTTAAAAAATTATAACATAAATATGTTATAAAATCGCTACAAAAATAGCCATTTTGTTTCAACACCTCCGGTGTCTTATCAAGTGATGATGTTGAATGTAAAATGTATGGTTTTAAAAGTTTCAAATTGATTAACGATCCTTTTTGTTTGTATATATATATATAAATATGTCTGTGTGCTTATGTATTATAATCTGAGTGTGTTTGGGTTGTTTTACGCGTGAGGTTAGGACCCCATTCACACATTTGGGATTAAAATGTAAAAAGGACCGGATGGCATGTTAGTGTCTATTCTAACGTAATTTCAATGAAGAAATAAATTGAATAACATATGTATTTCTACTTTTCTCCTCAGTAATTTTATAATTTTAAACTTAATAGTGATTAAATTTGGATTTTAAAATTAGTAATTTTTACTTTTAATTTTAATATCAAATTTTATCATATAATTTAATAATTATTGGTTAGAATAAATTCTTTTTTAATATTACGCCTATTTTAAAGATCTGAATAGCTATTATAACATGACTTCGTTATCAAGCTTTTTGAATTTTCCTATACTTGTATTTTGATTGGTCATTCTAGTTTTTGTAACAACGTTTTCCCCTTGCGAAGGATCGTTAATTAATTTGAAACTTTTAAAACCATTTATTTTACATTCAAAATCATCACTTGATAAGACACCGGGTGTGCTGAAACAAAATGGCTATTTTTCTAGTGATTTTATAACATATTTATGTTATAATTGTTTTAAATAAATAATTATATATATATATATATATATATCCATATATATATATATATATATATATATATATAGATAGATAGATAGATAGATAGATAGATAGATATCCAACTATATATATAGATACACATATATATATATCAATCCAACTATATATACATAGATACACATATATATATATATATATGCAAACTGAAAACCTTATCAGAAGAATGAGATGGTGCAAACTGAAAACCTTATCAGAAGAATGAGATGGAATTCGTTTTTGATTGGTTATTCTAGCTTTTGTAACAATGTTTCCCCAGTGTAGGATCGTTAATTAATCTGAAACTTTTAAAACCATTTATTTTATTTTCAACATCATCTTGATAAGACACAGAGTGTGTTGAAACAAAATGGCTATTTTTGTAGTGATTTTATAACATACTTATGTTATAATTTTTTTTATAAAAATAATTATATATATATATATATATATATCAATCCAACTATATATACATAGATACACACACACACACACACACACACATATATATATATATATATATATATATATATATATATATATATCCAACTTTATATATACTTACATATATATATATCAATCCAACTATATATATATATGTATATATCAATCCTACTATATATATATATATATATATATATATATATCAATGCAACTATATATATATAGATACATATATATATATCAATATAATATATATATATATATATATATATCCAACTATATATATAGAGATACATTTATATATATATGTATATATATCAATCCAACTATACATATAGATACATATATATATACATGTCAATCCAACTATATATATATATATAGATACATATATAAATATATATATATATATATATATATATATATATATATCCAACTATATATATATATATATATATATATATATATATATATATATATAAAACTGAGCTATAAAAGATATAATATCAAAAGAAAAAAAAATATTTGAATGCCATTGAGTGAGAGAAGACAACATTGGAAATTGCAAAAATGTTGAAATGAAATCGCAGAACAATCAAAAAAGAATTTGGAAACATTGCCAAGATAAGAAGAAAATAATTGCTTTGTAAGAATTTCACATGAAAAAAGATTTAAGAAAAAAAAAAGATGATAATAAAAAAAAATGGAATGAATGGCGCGAAACTATTTGAAGAATCGGAAATTCAAAATGTAAACAGAGAAAAAAGATGCCCAAAATCTGTAAAAACACCGGCTAAAGATATGAAGACAGCTAATTTATCAGCTTTTAATTCAACATCATAAAGCTGAGTGATGAAGAATTATTTGAGAACTGGTTTCTTAACAGTCATTTTTAATGGTGACTGTAGAGCTACATTGGACGAACTTGACGCCTGAACGAATAGTCAACTAATACAAGATATAAAACAAGACGGAAGGGAATGTGCTGTCAGGAACTGGGCTATTATTTTAAGCAGTAAAATGATATCTATCTATCTATCTATCTCTCTCTCTCTCTATCTATCTATATATATATATATATATATATATATATATATATATATATATATATAAATTAATTGATTTAAAAATGCTTTTTTTCGCTGCACACTTCTAACCATGTTTCAAAAATGTAAGCTAAAAGCCCCGAATTTAATTTTGTAATTAAATTAAAGACATTAGTTCCATTTCATCCTCAAGCGAATTTTGGAGTAACTTTTAAAATTACTGGGTTTTAAAGACACAGCTAAAATCATAAATTATAATATTAATGCTCTGTAAATTTACATTGAGCACTATTTAGTAAAAATAAATATATCTATAAGAACACCGGATTATATATCTTACTGTTCTTTTTTTATTATATATATATATATATATATATATATATATATATATATATATATATATAATTTATTGCTTAAACGTTATTTTTAATGGTTACGCATATTTGAGTAGATGCTCTGTTTATATATTAAGTTGTCTTAATATTTTTTTATTTCCCTCAACCGGTCTGAATATTCGAGAAATCTTCTCAAATATGGCTATCCTTTAAAAATAGCATTAAAGATATAAATTAAAACATGTCGGATTAATAAATGAAAAACTGATTCGTAATATATATATATATATATATATATATATATATATATATATATATAGAGAGAGAGAGAGAGTTTGTTTGATGATCGCAAGAGCGTGAAACACAGGATCACAAACTCATATCCATACAACTGAATATGCTGGCTCTATCACTGATAATGAGCGCTTTCCACTAAGTACTGCACATACAAAATAATATATATATATATATATATATATATATATATATATATGATAAAATATAGTTTCTTCTTCAAGCAAAATCGTTGGCCATGCTATACGAAAACTCGTATCAATGACCCGAAGATTGTGCTTAAGCATGAAATAATCACAGTACAATATATATATATATATATATATATATAGATAGATAGATAGATAGATAGATAGATAGATATATTGTTGTGTATATATATATATATATATATAAAAGGTGTCCTCAAAAACTTATAAACATGAATTTCATTTCATTTAATATTTAATTTAAACCATTAATCTTCTTTGTAAGGCAATAAAAATTAATATTTCTTCATTTAATCATGTTTTCGTTTCAACAAACACTCCATTGGTCAGTACATTTCTTGAACACTGCGTATAGACGTATTCAAACATTATTATAGTGGACACTTTCTATTTGAAACACACGCCCATTTTTAATTTATTTATTAGCGTGTAATGCGTCTGTCGAATTGCACATTAGGGAAATCCTATAAGTGTCTACTACAACAAATTTTGAAATCATAAAAATATGGAATTAGAAAGATTTAACAAAAACATGTTTGAGAGAAACATACCTTTTATATCCATTAATGTTGACTCAAACCACCCCAATAATATCTTAAGGCAGATACCTAACACTTTTGGTACTAGGATTAGTAAACTGTCCTCTAATAAATATATCTTTAATAAAAAAAAACCAAAGGATTGTACGATAGGTAACTCCAAAAAAGTGGCTTTAAGAATAAACTTTCATTCTTAAACCCCATAAGTAGCTCTAATATAGATAAGGGTAATAATAAGCTCAAAATTAAGGAAAGAAATATAATATGGTTCAATCCCGCCTTCTGTAAGTTATCCAAAATTAACATTGGTCAAGAGAAACTATTAAATAAACATGTAAAAAATAACCACTCCCTAGAGAAATTCTTCAACAGAAGAACAATCAACATTAGTTATTCCTGTACAAATAATATGTTGAAAATTATCAAGTCTCATAATAAAGCTATTCTTAATAAATTTTATGACATCAACAATTCACCTAGTATGGATACCCCATGTAACTGTTGAAACGCAGATCCCTGCCCAGTGGATGGTAAGTGTCGAACATCTAACGTAATTTGCTAGGTAACAATCTACCCCTATTTTAGGGGAAAGAAGTATAACAAAGTGGAAAACGTTTTCGTTTGACGTATTTCGTTCTTTAGGATTTCATCAGACCAAGTTTATGTTTACGTTGATGCGACGACACATGCGCACGAACGAAAGCGGGGACGGTGGGAAATTTTAATTTAAAATTATTTTTTAACATTTAATATACATTTTAGGTATATAATCTATCCGAAAAATCCTACTCTAATTAAAATAGAAAACAATTCACTATGACGAAAATGTTCAGGAAGTCTTTTAATCGCGAGATCATCCACAGTAACGTTTCACCATTATTGGCAGATCTATTAGCACAATGCGGGACATTTGATAACAAAGAAGATGGAAGCATAAACAGAAGAAAAGAATCTAAATGAAATCAGCTAAATTTTATATCCAAAACAATACTTACACACACACACACACACACACACACACACACACACACACATATATATATATATATATATATATATATATATATAATTTGTTCAGAAATTATAACATAAATATGTTATGAAATTACTACAAAAATAGTCATTTTGTTTCAACACTTCTGGTGTCTTATCAAGTGATGGTGTTGGATGTATCTTTATTCTACATTAAATAGCATCACTTGATAAGACACAAGTAGTGTTGAAACAAAATGGCTATTTTTGTAGTGATTTTATAACATATTTATGTTATAATTTTCGAATAAATTATATTTGGTCTACTCTGTACTTAGCACTCTTTTAAGAATAGTATTTTTTGGGTTACTGAAATTTATTCCGTATACACTAATCCTACAGTTTTATATATATATATATATATATATATATATATATATATATATATATATATATATATATATATATATATAAAAATAAAAATTAAATATAAATAAAACCTTTAATTGGACACTCGTATTTGAGTAGACATTCTATTTATTTATTTATTAATCAGTATATTTATCTATTTTTACCAACCAGCCTGAATGTTCATGAAATCCTATTAAAGAAAATTTTCACTCTTCACCAAGAACCGAACTTACGTCCCTCGGGGAAGAGGAAGCCAACGTTTACCCCGGTACGCCTTACCGCTTGGCCACGAAGAACAGACGGTCAGGAGGAACCAATTTCATGGGTTCAAGTGAAATTTCTCCTGTTATAAATTGTAATTTCGAACTGAAACCCTTTATTTCGTCCATTAGTTGATAAAAGCGTTGGTTGGACCGAGTGATTTGACTCAAAGTGTTGTGAGTTCAATACCTGGCTACTGCAGTTGTGAACAAAATCTTGGAGAGTTGTGTTAAAGGGAGATAACTAAAACATCCCAAAAAGTCATGGCACGTGGAACAAGAACAATCTACTCCGGTGGACGAAATAAAGGGTTCAGTTCGAATTTCCAATCACCTGAAGTAGACTGGAGCGTACAACGGCCGAAACGTCGTGAATATGGCAACAGGGTGAGGACAACAGTTCGAACAACGTAAATAGGGTAAATAGTTACAATACCTCATCTCAGAAATATAGACAGATAATCAAAATTAGGGTACTCGTCCGGGTCAATCAGTGTATATTAAAAATAATTTCTCATTCGAAAGGTTCTGATGATGGTATTATAACAACCAAGATGAGGATACTCGCCCGAGTTAATCAGTGTTCCGGGTGTATCAGCAAAATTGTCCAAATCGTGTAACAGCATAATTTTTGATCCCACAAAATGTTTAATATCTAAAAAAAAAAAAAAATCACTGAACTAATTGAGTTTCTTTTTTCCAGGTTTTCAGATAAGACGTTTAGCAGCCATCTTGATATCATTTGTCGTAAGAGTTATTCATCGAGAAAGAGAACAGGTTGAAATCATTTTGTATCAGCCCCACGGTCTTCCTAAACGAGCAATAGTGGAAGAAAAAGATCATTCAAGTTTTCAGTAATGGTACCAAGGTTCATTCTCTGGATTCCATCTTCAGAGTCCATTCCAGAACCATCAAGAGAACGGAGAATAAGTTTTAAAAAGAGGGAACACTAGAGAGGAAAACTGAATTGAGCGGGGGGGGGGCACAACAGGAAGAGGGATCATCGTTTCAACTTAAAGCTAAAGCGATCAATTAGAAAAGATCCAACTCAATCCATAAGACGTTTGGCACACAAGAGAGGATTTTCAGCTATGACAGTCCAAAGGATAGTGAAAAAAGACTTGAAAATGAAATCGTACGTGAAACTTGTGAGGCACAGAAAGTTAGAAGGTTAGAGAGGGCGAAGATCATCTTGAGCAAGTTGGAAAATGATTCTGTAATATATATATATATATATATATATATATATATATATATATATATATATATACGTATAAAAACTTAATATATATATATATATCAAACTTAATTTCAATCCTTCATGAGCTTCCGATCCTTAGCTATGATTAATTAATGATGAACATGTCATTTTCGTTTATGATCGATTCATTACGATTCTTCTGTTAAGCGTAGAGTAAATTATACATTCTTGTTGTTCAAAGTAGAGTTCAATGGTGTTATAAAAACCTCGGCGAATTCCAGTAAGATATTTTTAATCATTTCTAAGATACAACGGTACAAAGCTCAATCTAACAAATGGACAATTTTGCTGTTACACTCGGTATATTAATGACAGTTTCTCGTTCCAAAAGTTCTGACGGTGGTATTATACCAACCAAGATGAGGATACTTGACCGAGTCAGTCAGTAGTGGATATCAATAATAATTTCAAAAATTCAGAGAAAAATAAGTATTGATTAGAATAAGTCACAATGCCGTATTTCTTGAGCCTTCATTCAGAATTGAACTTGTTTCCGACAAAGAAAAAATGGTAGAAATTTTAATCTCTCTTTAAAAACGCCGAAAATAGAAAACATCAAATTTCTGAAATCTAGATGAGATATGAGAATTTTCTAAACGTAGCTTAGACGTGACACGGCCAAAAATATGGGGTACCCAGAGAGAAGCGAATTCACTATTCCGCCGTAACTGGTTGAATGAGACAATCTGCCTAACCATTACACGACGATGAAGTACCCAAATGATTTTTCTAAGCATAGCTTAGATTTTTTTAAGCATTTCACCCCAAGCTAGGCGTGAGTGCCACTGGTTCGCAGGGGGTTACATAGAGTTAGGAGAATGAAAAACTATGTATAGGGGGAATGAATAAAGGATAAAAGATGAACGAGGTTCAAGACATCAGAAGATAGCGATTGGCGTTGCATTTAAATTTTTGAAGATTGTAGTTATCAGGGAAGCAAGTAAACGGAAGGGAGTTCGACAGGCGGGAAGCGCGAGAAAAGAAACTATTGAAGTAGAAGTGGCGTTTACATTTAACTATTTCCACGGTAAACGGGTGGGACCTAGATGCCAATCCAGTAGCATGTTTAAATTTATGTAATTGGAGCACCAGGGAAAAAACCTGGACAGAACAGTTGCTATGAAAATATTTGTAGAAAAGCAGAGGGAAGCCACATCAAGTATGTGTGAAAGAGACTGAAGTCAAGATGCCAAGTCATGATCGACTATATTACAGATCCTTTTTTGGATTTGGTCGAGAACCTCAAAATGAACAGCTGAGGCACCAGACCAGGCCGAAAGTGTGGAGCACCCAGTGGGGAGCGAATTCACTATTCAGTCGCGTCCAGGGTATAAGGATATACTACATCCGCGTTCAGGGTATGACGATAAACTACATCCGCGTCCTGGGTATGACGATAAACTACGTCCAACAGCAAGGCCTTTGATAATGATATTTTGAAAAAATAAGGTTACCAGCTATACGTTTTTGAAAAAATAATGTTACCAGCTGTACGTTTTTTAAAAAAAATAATATTACCAACTATACGTTTTTGAAAAAATAATATTACCAGCTATACGTTTTTGAAAAAATAATATTACCAGCTATACGTTTTTGAAAAAATAATATTACCAGCTATACATTTTTGAAAAAATAATGTTGCCAGCTATACATTTTTGGAAAAATAATATTACCAGCTATACATTTTTGAGGAAAAAATATTAACAGAAATAGATTTTTGACAAAGCAAAAATATTACCCGGAAAGAAAAAAAAATGTTGTCGGCATTAAATGACCCATTGAGGTTGATATGCCGTAAAACAAACCAAACTAAACCAAACTATTCAGTCGTAATTGATCGATTGAAGCAAGCTTGTTAATCATTACACCGCGCCGAAGTGCCCCGATTTCGCTGAGATACAATTCACCTTCAACACAGTTCAGTCACTAGTGTTATAAAACTTGAACTGTTTGCCTCGTGAAATTCAATCATTTGTTCTAACCACTGAGCTTTATACAATGAACAAGAATAAGAAATGAAGTTTATAAAAAATGAAATAAATAAAATCCGAATTGAAGATATCGGATAAGCAAGAAAGAAAATCTGGCGCGAAATAAAGAAAAAAAAAAGTGCTGTTTTTTAATGGCGGTAATTTACAACAGGTGTAACTTTTCGACTCCGGGGAATTCACTGATAAGGAAGTAACAAAGACAAAGTTTGGGTTGGGAAGCAATGTGGAGGTTGGCAAGGGTTTAGTAGAGTGACAGGGCGACACCTTGCGGATTGTGAAGAAAATGAAAAGGTTAAAGTACTCACAGTCAAGATTTTCACCGTCGATACAGCCACCTTTCGTGCATGGTTTTTCTCTTGTGAGTACATTTTTTTTAATCTTGTAAGTTTTCTAAGATTTTCAAATTTTTACTCTCACCTTCAGTCGAAATTTACGCGGGAACCAATGCTAAAATGGCGGGGGTAGGTTTTTATACACAACGCTTAAAATTACATGCACATGGATTTATTTTCGTGGCTGCTTATCGATATACGTTCTGGGTGATCGCATTTAATGAGAAAATAATTCACTAAATTACGCTGTGTCTCAGCCACTCCGCATTAAGCAACATGATATTAAGGAATGCGTATAATATTGCTTTTCCGTTTCTTCATTAAACTAAGAACAAAATGGCGCCTCGGGAAGCTTTTCTCAAATCATTGGCTTTCGTTATATATTTTCCTAAAGATTATTTGTAATTCGCGCTTTCCCAACTTCGACTTCCCAAGGTCATCACCGGACCATTCCATCTCGTAATTTCAAGAGTAAACCTTTTTTTCATTTTTTGTCACCTCAGGACGCGAACGATCATGGCCCTCCACAACTTCCGATCTTTTGTAGCTCTAAGTAATATTTATCGTCTTACTATCTTTCCCAGTCCCTGTTAACTCATTCATTGGCACAGACTCGTTAGTTAGGATGCTCCCTATATATTCAGTATGCCCTTTGAGTGTTGAATTCTCCAAGCCCTCTTTTTTTTATATATCCCAGAAATTTAATTTTCCTCTTTCTGATTCTAAATACAAGTGTCCTTTTTGTTTCTGTTTTCTTTGAAACTTCCTCGTTTGCTTAAAAGGTCCGTTTATGGTATTCTCAGCATCCTTCTGTAGAAACACATTATCTCGAGTTTCCTTTTCGTTTGAAAGAAGATATTCTCAGCATTTGCTATCATATAGGAGAATTAATATTACATAGCAGGTTAACACTCTTTTCTTTGTTACTGACAAAATTGCTTTATCATTAAAGAGGTTACAGACAAAGATGGTACTCGAATGAAAGGAACAGCAACACGTGCGTAGATGAAAGAAAGAGAGGTTTATTGTAAAAGAGAATACACTACTGAATGACAGGGAATCGGTTAGCAGGCTAGTAATTCCCGAAGCAAGGATACCTACCAACCGCCCCATGCGGTCAGATGTGGCACAAGGCTGAATTTAACGTGGGGTATCCGAGCCCGTAGGCTCGGGAAAAAATTTCCCGTAAACCCCGTAAAAAACGGGGTCGGGCAGCTGTCTACCACCACAGACGACGCTCTGCCCTTCGGCATAGGCTCGTCTGGATTCTTCTCTGCCTGAAGGCAGAGAGTAAGACCAGCATAGCTGGAGACGAATCTCTAATTCCCGAACCAAGTTGCCAGGTATATCCTGTACTCACTATATGTAGCTACTAATGTAGTCAGTCCACAATAGTCGATAGGGAGAGTGGGAGATCCCATTACAACACCTCCCTTTGAGTTAATTTTCCCATGAAATTTTGCTCAATACTTCTTTTTGGTGTCAGGACATAACTGTTTGACTTTTTTCCTCTTCCTAATACTTTTCCGTCTGACCAAAATGTTTCCTGTTTATTAATATTAGCCGAAAACTCTCGGAACCGACAAACATTTGGACGCTTTTTACATCCATTAAGTCCCGAAGCGAAGAGACTTGTGTGTGTGGAAAAATTCAGGTATGAATAAATAAAATATATCTGTAAAAAAAATATGAATAAAGACAAAAGAAAAAAAAAATTTTCTTTATCAGCGCGTTTCGGGCCCTTGATAAAGCCCCCAATAAGGATCTAACACAATAAAAAATAAACCTCTCCTTATCAATAAGTAAAATAATAAAAATCTGACATCTCATCATCAGTCATTGCTATTTCACATTTAACAATAATATTTATAAACAAAAATTTGGATTACCAATGGGATCGCCTCTTAGTGAGGTGATGGCATGTATTTTCTTAGAATTTCTCAAATTTGGTAACTTTCAAAAATATTTTACCTGAACAATCAACATACTTCCGATATATTGATGATACTGTACTAATATAACCCCGTGGTAATGATTTCACCTGAGGTTGTAGATAAACTAAACAAAGTCTCACATACAATATAATTTACATATGAAATAGAAACTAATAATACTTTAACTTTCCTAGACATCAAGCTACACCGAGTTGACAACAGCCTAAAAATTTGTGTTCACCGAAAATCAACTAATAAAAATGACCCAATAAACTTCTATTTCCATCATAACACCAAAATAAAATCCGGAATGATCATCGGATTCTACTTAAGAGCACTGAGAATTTGCAGTCCTCAATATTTACACGAATAAGAGAAATATATTAAAAATACTTTCAAGACTATACCTTATTTCATTCAATGCATAACAAAAGCCTCATGACAAATATACTAAAATATGTTATAAGTATATAAACTACCAATATTTACCTATGCTGAATTGAGTACATGTTTATAGACTGAAGTATAGTAATAAAAGTATCAATAAATTCAAATATATATTTTTTCTAATTGTAAAAAGACAAAGTTTGACAGATGATGATACAACAAAGGTTCATATATCGTTAGATCCAGGAATTAACACCAGAATAATCAAGCATATACTAGCAGCAAACAGTATGCATGCGCATAGAAAACGAGTTTAGTGAATATAGAAAAATAGAAATGGGGTATAAGGCAAGGATGTGTCTTCTCACCCGACCTGTTCAACCGATACAGCGAGGCAATTCTGAGAGAATTGGAGACTCTACCGGGATTTAGAATTGGCGGCCAAATCTTAAGATACGCAGATGACAGCAGACACGGAAAAGAAGTTACAAAATTTCCTACAGAAGGTAGCGACGGAGAGTCAGGAAGAAGGTTCTAAGCATAAATTGCAAGAAGACAGAAAGAATGGTCATCAATAAACGGATGAGCCCGAAATGCGATTTGAAGGTTGAGAATTCTAGAATCAAGCAGACGCGGAAGTTTAAATATCTGGACACAGGACTGTAAGTGCGACATTGAGATCCGTAGACGTATTGGGATGGCAAAGGACGCATTCCAAAAGATGGGCAGAGAATTGCGTGACAGGAGGATTTCTTTGGCAACAAATAAAAGAATATTGAGCTGCTACGTGACATCTGTCCTTCTTTATGGCAGCGAATGTTAGACTATTTCCTCAAAGCTGAAGAAGAGACTCGATGCGATGGAGATGTGGTTTTACTGAAGGATGCTAAGGATATCATGGACCGAGCGTGGGATGAAGATTGGAGAGGATGCAAACAAGGAGGAGGCTTATACTTAACATCAGAAAGAGGCAGCTGAGGTCCTGGGGCACATAATGAGGAAGGGGGTCCCGGAGAATGTGATACTCACGGGTCGAATAGAGGGAAAGAGAGACAAGGGAAAATAACGCTTGACATACCTGGCTGGCTTAAGCAAGTGAATTACAGAACGTGATCTGGAAGAGGAAGCAGAGGGAAGGAACTTGTTGAGAGCTGCAAGGGATAGAAAGAGGTGGAGAGCCATGATCGCTTACGTCCTGAAAGGACATGGAACATAAAAAGAAAGAAGGAAGGAGGGTCTGGAGAATTTGATACTCCCGGGTCGAATAGAGGGAAAGAGAGACAAGGGAAAACAATGTGTGACATACCTGGCTGGGTTAAGCAAATGGATGACATAACGTGATCTGGAGGAGGAAGCAGAGGGAAGGAATTTGTTGAGAGCTGCAAGCGATAGAGGGAGGTGGAGAGCCATGATCGCCTACGTCTTGAAGGGACATGGCATATGAGAAGAAAGAAGACTGAACGTGTAAATAACGTGGAAGTATTAAAGAAAAGGAAAAGAAAAGGGACACGTATACCTCGAATCATTAGAGTGGAGATTTCTGGGGTGCATAATGAGAAAAGAGGTCTTTGAGAATTTGGCACCCACAGAGCATCAATCGGGACATACGGTGGCCGTTAATGATTAAGTATAACTCAAGACTTCAATGTTAAGATAAAATAGTATTTAATTACAACCACAAATAAATACTTAACAAGGAAGTAAAAATTAACCAAAGATAATTAACCATTTCAGTGAATACATTGTTAGTAGCCCAGCTCGGATTAACGTCCGATAAATCCTAAATTAAAACCCAAATCATCGACACACAATAATTCACACTAATTCGACTGGATAGTTCCACTCAACAGTCACTCAATAATCATTCCAGTCAGTAGCCTGATACCGCGATTTATACACCTGATGTAAAACATATATTCATTAGTCTAGAATGTCACATTCGAACCTTGGTATGGGTAGTTACTCATTTTCTTCCTATATGAAAGGTAGGAAGTTGCAGAGAGTTAGTCCGCGTACGTTCTGAATGGACACAACACAAAGAAGGTACTAGTAATCAGTGAAATTAGGGTCTTCAACCTGCTTGTATAGCAAAAAGGAAAATAGTTCAGATTATTTCTAATTTCACATCAATTTATGTAATTCATGCGAATTCGTTAAGAGCGAACACAAAATGGCGCCAACGAGAAAATAGTATTTTGAGAAATAAGAGTTGACAAAATTAGACAAACCGGATTAATCTATCACTTTGTCTCGAGAAAGTGTGAAAAGGCATTACTCTTCTCTCTCTATCTCTCTCTCTCTCTCTCTCTCACACACACACACACACACACACACACTTTCTCTTTTTCTCATTTTTTTCTTTCTCTTTCGTCTCCTTTCCCGATCTCTCCCTTTCTCTATCTTTTTTACTCATCCCTTCTCTCATTCTCTCTCTTTCTCGTTTTTTCTTTTTTTTTTCTTCCTCTCTCCCTTCTCGCTTATTTTTCTTTCTTGTTCTTTCTTTTTCTTTCTTTCTTTCTTTCTTTCTTTCTTTTCCCCCTTATTTCTCTCTCATTCTTTCTGTGTCCTTTCTTTCTTTTTCCCTTCTCTCTCTTTCTCTTTCTCGTTCTTTCTCTTGCTTTCTTAATCATCCCCTTTCTGTCTCTCTCTGTCTCTGTCTCTCTCTCTCTCTCTCTCTCTATCTATCTATCTATCTATCTATCTATCTATCTATCTATCTATCTCATTCTTTCTCTTTCCTTCTTACTCGTCCGTTTCTCTTTCTCTTTCTCGTTTTCTCTCTTGTTCGTTCTTTCTCTTTCTTCCTTACTTGTCCTCTCTTCCATCGCTCTCTTACTCGTTCTTTTCTTTTCTTTCTCTTCCCTCTTCTTAGTCTCTCTCTCTATCTCTCTCTGTTTCTATCTTTCTTTTTTTCTTTCTCTTTCTTTTTTACTCACCCTCCATCTCTCTCTCCCTCTCTATTTCTCATCTTTTATTTCTCCCCCTTCTCAATTCCCCAGCCCTAGGAGAGTGTGTAACGGACACCAGGAATTAAACAAATTGAATTTTTGAGTCGTCAAGAGATTTGTTTTTTGATAGGGTGAGAATGAACTGTTTCTTTACGGAAGCCCAGAGGAGACATACTCTATGTTTTAATCTGAGTAAACTAACGTTTTTCTTTTACTCTCGGTTTACTGTATATTTTTCTATATCAATCTGTTTTCTATATCAATCGTTACATATTTGAAGATCCATCTTTGCAAAGATATTCGGAAAAACAAATTCTGTACCAAATAAAAATCGATGGATCACCTTCATGAACGAAGCCGAAAGGTTTATCTCCGAAACAACATAGAAAGTGTAACTGTTTTGTGTCAGAGGTGGGGATGGGTCGTGTATCTCGCATCAACATTAGGGATCAGTGCCCGAATTTAAGTAAAGGCCATGATTTCAAATGCTGATTTTTAAAGCAAGCCTTTCGTGTAACTTTAGGAAGAGTCTTTGCTACTAAGACTAAGTTCCGTCTGAAATAGACCTGGTGGTACGAATTTGTCAATATCTAAAATAACTTTGCCGGTCCAGAAAAACGTTCCACCTAGAATTGGGAATTCAGTTTTTGAAAGTATAGATTATATGTGGCACAAGGCCGAAAGTATGGAGCACCAAGCGAGGATCAATCTCACTTTTCAGTCGTAACTGATCTAGCGAGCACTATTTACATTATTCCGACTATTGTCCTCATCTTTGTCGCCATATTTATTACAACGTTTCGGCCGTTGTACGCTCCGGCCTTCTTCAGGTGGTTGGAATGTCGAACTGAACCCTTTATTTCGCTCACTGTTCTAATTCTACGTACCATGTTTTTTTAATGTTATCAGTTATCTCCTGTTAATTCCCCTCTCCAAGTTCCCCACTGCCTTAACCGGGTATTGAACTCGAGGACACATGGCACAGTGGGTAAAGGCGTTGGTTAGATCCAGTGACAGGACCTAAACAGTGTGAGTTCAATACCCGGTTAAGGCAGTGGAGAACTTGGAAAGGGGAATTAACAAGAGAAAACTGACATCCATTTAAAAAAAAAAACATGGCACGTGGAACTAGAAGAGTCTACCCCAGTGAGTGAAATAAAGGGTTCAGTTCCATATTCCAACCACCTGAAGAAGGCCGGAGCATACAACGGCCGAAACGTTGTAATAAATATGGCGACAAAGATGAGGACAATAGTCCGAATAATGTAAATAGTGTACATAATACCTCATCTCAGATATATAGACAGACATTGATCTAGCTAGGTAAATTTGTTAACCATTACACCATGCCGAAATACCCTAAGTGATTTTCTAAACTGACACAAGTATGGAACGCCGTCATGTATTTTCTGAAAATTTTATTCATTCGTCACAAAAATTAAACGATGGCATTGTACTTGCATTATTCGAAGTGTTAACTTCATTTCCATTGACATATTCATAATCTTTCCAGCTTTTTTCAGGTGATTGATATTTCAACCCGAACGCTTTATTTCGTCCACCGGAGTAGACTGTTCTAGTTCTACTTGCCATGCCCCTTCCGAGTGCCTCATTTATTTCCCTTTAACTCTACTCTTCAAATTTGGTTCACCACTGTGGCCTGGTATTTAATTCACAACACTTTTGAATCTGGTCACTGGATCTAACCAATGTCTTTATCCACTGGACCATGTGTCCTTGAGGACATCCCTGTATGGATTTTTGGAACTTATAAATCTTATGTCTAAGCAACCATTTTTAACAGTGCTCATATTGCAATTCTTATGTTATTATTATTGCATTTTTTACCATATTTTTTGCCATTTCCGTTGTTATTCATTCGGAGTGTACAGCTGCCAAAACGTTGTGAATATGGCAATGAAGATGAGGATAACAGTCCAAATAATGTAAATAATGTAAGTAATCATAATACTGCATCTCAGAGATATAGACAGATGGCATTGTAGTTATGGGTGAGCCACCTATGTCTGTCTGTAACTAATATTTTTAGAACCAATCCTCTAACGCCCGCTAGGTGAGGTTGTATCAAGCAGTATAAAAGGAAAAGACAAATAATCTTTCTTTCACCACAAGATGCCGTAAGGACAAGACGTGTCTCTTTTTCTCTGTTGTATGCACTGCACATTGGGACTAAGAAGTCCCCTAAAGAGCAACGTGTTGCATACAACACAATATTATCATTGCACTATTTTCTATTCGATAAAATCTAACGTATATTTTGATTTACTTACATTTTACTTACCCACATTCACTTATTGATTTTCTGTCTTTTTCATGCGAGGTTAATTTTATGAAACTATACAAACATATATTCGCAAAACAAAATATTTATTGCCTGTAATTCGTAAGGTACTTTTGTTATATAGTAAGAAAAGCGGTTTACTACTTCCCACTGTTTTGTAATATTAGACGCTTACTCGTTCTAACTTTCGTTAGGTCAATGAATTCTCGTTATCACTTCCGAAATTCTCGTTGTAGACGAGACTTTGTAACTCAGATATCGGTAGTATTAATGCATTCAAATAATACTTGCACTAATAATAATTGTTCAAATAGTAATCGCCGAATAGCAATCTGTAAAATAAACATTATAGAGAATGGTGGAGTAATGGATAGCGGCTCGGATTGCGGAATCAGAGAGCTGAGTTCGAATTCCAGTCAAATCCATTACATTCACTTACGTGCTAATACCTTTGGAAAAGATATGAATCCTCTTCTTTTTTTTTCCCACTGGCCATAATAGTCATGTCAGTGGGATCACACAAACCGCTAACTTTCCCTAGTTAAGATAGAGTCTCATCGTTTTTCTTCAAACAGCTTGGGTAGTATGGATCACATATATTGAAACTGAATTTGATCCATCCATTTCATTCCATCTACTCTGTCCTTTT
This sequence comes from Acanthosepion pharaonis, assembly GCA_903632075.3. Lineage (NCBI taxonomy): Eukaryota > Metazoa > Mollusca > Cephalopoda > Sepiida > Sepiidae > Acanthosepion > Acanthosepion pharaonis. Next base: position 2,784,791 of record CAHIKZ030005157.1, on the reverse strand, counting down.
TAGGGATCAATGGTTAGTTTTGTGATGGTAGATGCTCGCTCGTTCTAACTTGCGTTAGGTCAACGAATGCTTGTTATCACTTCTGAAAGGCTCTTTGTAGACGAAACATTGTAAATGCAGATACTGGTAGTAACAATGTCTTCAAATAATACTTGCACGAGTAATACTTGTTCAAATAGTAATCTCCGAATAGTAATTCGTATAATAATCAGTATAGAGAAATATTATAGTGGATAGTATGGAGAATAACGATCACTTAGACGTCACGCTAATTCCCATTTATACGTTTCACGTGATCTACTTATTTAATAATGGAATCGTCTGTGTTTGCTCACTGGTTCAAACTACGGTGTTGGCAACGACAATTTATTCTTATACAACACTCTGGAAGCGAATATCGCACTTAATCGAGATTTTAATAAGACAGCCACTCAAGGTAGAGTATTAGTGTTATAATGCTTATGATGAATAAGGTCTATGATATGAATGAAAGAGGAGGTGAAGAGAAGATTATGAGAATAGGGTACAAATAATGATTAACCCTTGAGTTGAAGAGGTTAAGATTATGGGGTTCAGGGAAGCATCTGCATGAGTGATAGTTCCACAAAGTAGTAGTTCTGTCGAAGTGGAACTTTTTTCTAACGTTTATAGAACGATAATTCCGTAGGTTTTTCTCCGAAATAGGAATGCCCCCCTCTCTCTCTCTCTCTCTCTCTCTCTCTCTCTCTCTCTCTCTCTCTCTCTCTTCTCTCTTTGACAATCTGATATTTAGAAAAGAAAGAAAGAAAAATGTATAAACGGGAAATACAAAAATAAGAGACGGTGAAAAAGAAAGAAAGAAAGAAAGAAAGAAAAGAAAAAAAAAAAAGAAAGAAAGAAAGAAAATAGTATAATTGGGAAAGACAAAAACACGAGACGTGGAGAAAGTAAGAAAGAAAGGGAAAAAAGTGAAAAGGAGACAATGAAAAATGAAAGAAAGAACATTATAATAAACGGGAAAGAAAAAACTAGGAAACGTTGAGAAAGAAAGAAAGAAAGAAAGAAAGAAAGAAAGAAAGAAAGAAAGAAAGAAAGAAAGAAAGAAAGAAAGAAAGAAAATCGTATAAATTAGAAAGCCAAAAAACAAGAGATGTGAAAGCCAAAAAAAAGAAAGAAAGAAAGAAAGAAAGAAAGAAAGAAAGAAAGAAAGAAAGAAATTGTAAAATATGAGAATGGAGTTAAGTCACCGAAAAATGTCTACTTAAAAAAATCACCCGTTTAGCAAAATTCAAACCAAAGCAAAAGAACAAAAAATAAGAAAATTTCAAAGAAAGGAAATCTGAGGGAAAGGAAAGAAAAATCCGGAAAATGTCTGATTGGTTCTCTGTCGTCTGTTCGTTTTGATTGAAGTTGACGCTAATGTTGCCACTAACATGTACCATTCAATATGGCGGGCAAATACAGTCTGCTCTGAGCGTTGCTCTCTCCTTACCCCCAACGGAAGAAATAAATCAATCCTTGTTTTTCTTACCTTCTCAACCCACTAATAAATAAACCAGTCTGATTACTAATTCAGCATTCTATTAAAAGTAATAAGCAAACCTAGTCATCAGATTTAAGATGTCATTATTTACGCAAATCGCTTCTTTTTTTTAATTTCTTTACGTATGTCATGAGTGGCATATCAGTATTGATCTTATTCTGACTGTATGTAAAATAGTTAATCTTAGCTAAATCTGACATAAGGCCTAAAAATCAGGAGCAGTAAGCCAATACAAAACAACAGACATTGACCTTAGCTCTACGAGGAGAACTTCAAGCTGTGTGTATTCATCCGTTCTGCTGTGCATGCTAGAGGATATCAGATATTTTAGAAATTTGACTGGAGTTCCAGATCAAAATATTCACTTCTGAACTTTTCAAACGTCTTACAGACAATACCTTAAATGCCAGTGCATATGTTTTTTGCTGTTTTTAAAGCGGGTTTTCATTCTTTTCCAGAAATAAATAAATGTATCAAAAGACGAAAAAGCATTTAATTCCAACTCACCCCCTTTTTTCATTGTTAAATTAAAAAATATAAATTTGAAAATCCAGCCACGAATCGCACATAAAGACACGTCAAGAATGTCTACATCGGCCATCAATTTCAGTCAGGGGTAAAAACAAAATCACTTCTTCAAAGCGGCCTACTGAAAAACGCTAACAACATTTGTTCCAATGCAATATATATATATATATATATATATATATATATATATATATATATATATATATGCACATTTCATTGAATACGACAAACAAGGTGCTTTTATTTAGTTTTTTTTATACAATTTCTCAGGCGATTTAATTTTTTTTTTTCTTTTCGGATGATAAATTATATAAAACTGTCCGAATGTTCTTTTTATTCGAGCGCTTTCGGCTATACATTGAGCCATTTTCAAGGATTAAACATTTTAACTGTTAAATAAGAAATAGAGAAATTGTTTGTTGTATGTATGTTTTATGAAATGTTTTCATTTTTCAAAACACAGTCAAGATATTATGCCCATGTTCAAAGTTAATATTATTAAGTGTTTTTTGTTGTTTTTTATTAATAAAGCTTCCATTATTTTTAGCCTTTTTTGCATGTAGATGATACTATTATATTAGTGTTGTCAACAAGTAAATTACGAATAGTGTCGTGTAGCTCTCCATGAATATTTAAATGAGATCTAATTGAGCTATGGTCAGAAAGGTGTAGAGTGAGTCTGCGTGTCAAATATGTTGTAGTGTGGCCTATAGATACTACAAAGTATTTCTTATTTAAATCGGATAAAAAGAACATTTGGACAGTTTTTATACAAGATCCGAAAACTTCAATATGATTATTTGAATTAAATTGAATTAAAGTAAGCTTGTTCCATCTTCAAGCGAAATTTTTTTTGGAATAACTTATTATTCCCCCCAAAAAAAATTCGCTTGAAGATGGAACAGAGCTTGGTACTTTAATTCAATTTAATTCAAATAATCATATTGAAGTTTTCGGCTCTTGTTTTGAAACATGAGAACTCTTATGTAGCGTTTTGGAATCATATTTTAAATAAATAATTATAATTATGCTCTACTTTTGTATCGAGCACTATTTTTTTAAAATAATAACAAAAATACTAAAGAACTTTGGATTATTTACCTAACAAGTTCTTTCCTATTTTCTATATATTTTCACACACACACACACACACACACACACATATATATATATATATATATATATATATATATATATATATATATATATATATATATATATAGTCCTCCGCCAAAATGTATACACCCTTTAGGAAAGGAAAAACTTGTATAAATCTTGTAATACTAAATTTATTCAAACATTACAAGATTAATACAAGTTACCTTTTGATTCTACAATCACAATAGAAGCTCAAAATGGTGGCCTTTAGTTTCCAGACATTTATTACTACGGCGAACAACTGTTTAGGCAACGTTAGCCAAAATGTTCAATGGGATTTGCAGCACATGCATTTAGAATTTCTTGTCTAAGGGCCGCCAGTATAGTCAGTTTTCTGCAATACACAACATCCTTTAGGGTCCACCATGGGTAAAACTACGAAAGACAAGTTTTTCCTTTCATGAAGTGTGTATACATTTTTTTTTGGGGAGTGTACCGGGTGCGATGGATAAATTGTCGCCATTTTATTTATACTCATTTCGCACATTCGTGTTGTTTGTTCTGGATTTTGTCGCCTGCACAGTATGGTAGTGTCAATGAGGGTGCCGTCTGTGAGAAGAAGAGCACCATGACGCAATTCACTCTACTAGAAATCTGGAAAGGGCATACTGTACTTCTTGGCATTCTCGCCGGAAGCCCCTATACGAATATTTCAGTGTGTTTGATATGTCAATTTGAGAACAGTGCAGTGGATTCGGAAAGAGTTGGATGAGTCTAATGGTGACTACGAAGGTGTTTGGAGTGATGAGTAGTGATGGTGACGTTATGCCTCCATACATCTCCCCACAAGGTCTAATACTCAGTACGGAGATCTACATCAAGTGCCTTGAGGAGGTAGTGCTGCTCTGGGTCAAGAGGGTGATTGCTGGAACACCCTATCTCTGGCAACAGGACTCCGTACCATGCCACACAAGCAGGTGGACCTAGTCATGAATGTCAGACAATTTCTGCCACCACATCACCCCATACATCTGGCCACCTAACTCCCCAGATTGTAACCCCCTTGATTGTTATGTGTGGGACGCAATTGAGTGGCCGTAGTTTAAGCCAATAGCGATTTTATTGAATAAATTTGTTCTTTATCTTTGTGTAATTTTGGTAAATATATCTGTTAAAATAAAATGTCAGTGCTATTTTCATTTTTGCGTAATTTAGATGATAATTTATCCATCGCACCTTGTGTGTGTGTGTGTGTGTGTGTGTGTGTGTGTAAGATTCAGATTCAAAGGCAAAGTCTATTGTGGGTTCGACGTTATTAGGTTTGTCGATAGATCGGGTAAAATTATATCTTGTGGATATTTTAGAAGGAAATCGTCTCTGAATCCGAAGTATGAAGAATTTTGTCGTAAAATGTTTTGATAAGACCACTTTCCAGAAATTTCAAAAGCAGACAAGCCAAAATGACACTAAGAGAAGACCCCATCGGTAAACCAAATTTCTCTATGTAAAAATTGTTATCGAAGGTGAAAAAAACATTAACTGATGATTAAATGGCACAGTCGAACCCACAATAAACATTACCTTTGAATCAGATTATATCTAAGTATTAATGCTTTGTTTAATATCTTTTATTAAATAGAAAAACCAAGAAATATAAGATTAAGCAATTTGGTGTGTTTTGCTGATGTTAAGTAAGTTTGAAATCGAGGCGGAACATGTTAAGGAACTTGCCGAAATTGTGTGTAAAGTTCCGAGTACCATTGTTTGATATTTTCAAGGCAAGAAAATAGACATCGAAAGATAACCAGTGAAGCTTTTTTGCTGCTATGCTTCCGGAGATTGAAGTGCACGCAAGATACATATGACATGGAGAAGGTATAGATATTAGCATCTCGTGAAACTGTTGAGAAAAACTCAACACCAGCCATAACTTGCTTAGACACACCCACTGCTGTTACAGCTGCACGTCTATATATCTAAAGTAAGAAGAATTTTGTGGTGAAATATTTTTGATAAGACCACTTTCTAGAAATTTCAAAAGCAGACAAGCCAAAATGCCACTAAGAGAAGACCCCATTGGTAAACCAAATTTTGATCTATAAAAATTGTTTCCTAATATCTATAAATATTAGAACTATTAGACCTCTATCTAATTGTTATCGAAGTTGAAAAAACATTGATTGGTGATTAAATGGCACATCTGAACCCACGATAAACATTATCTTTGTATCATATTATATCTAGGTATTAATGCTTTGTTTAATATCTCTTATTAAATAGAAAAGCCAAGAAATATGAGATTAGGCAATTTGGCGTGTTTTCTGATGTTAAATAAGTTTGATATCGAGGCGGAACTTGTAAAGGGACTTGCCGAAATTGTGTGTAAAGTTCCGAACACTTCTGATCATCGTTTGATATTTTCAAAGCAAGAAAATAGACATCGAGAGATAACCAGTGAAGATTTTTTGCTGTTATGCCTCCGGAGTTTGAAGTGCACGCAAGATACATATGACATTGTGAGGGGATAGATATTAGCTTCGCGTAAAATAGTTAAGAAAAACTCAACACCAGCCTGATGGTTAACTTGCTTTGACACAACCACTCCTTTTACAGCTGTACGTGGGGCTCCACTAAATTGTATGAGTTGCAGAACTTATAGCTAAACTCACGGTTCAAAGTCATTTTAACATGATTTGCACATTTTTTAAAAGCATTTATTTAATGACGTGGAATGAAAGGTGATTTTTTTTTAAAATATCGGACAGAAGAAAAGTGAATGACACACTGAGTTATATCTTTGCTTGCATATTGTTTCTCATTCATAAGTTTTATCTCGAAAAATCCTTCCTACATTAGGCCGTCCTGGGTAAGACAATAAACTACATCCGCGTCCTGGGTAAGACGATAAACTACATCCGACAGCAAGGCCTTTGATCAGAAGGCTTTGAGGAGCGTGGAACTACCTCTTAATTACCGGTAGTCCCAGGTCTACCATGACTCGGGGTGATAGAACCTGTCGTGGTCTCAGCTATGGGCAAATAGTTACCCCCCCCCCAAAAAAAAGAGGTCAAAACACTATGAAAGTATAAAAATAGGTTTTAATGCCAGCAATATTTTTTTTAATTTTTACCAGCAATACATTTTTGAAAAAAAAATATTACCTGCAATACATTTTTGAGAAAAAAATATTACCAACAATATATTTTGAAAAAAAATATTACCAGCAATACATTTTTGAAAAAAAATATCACCAGTAATACATTTTTGAAAAAAAAAATATTTCCAACAATACATTTTTGAAAAAATAATATTACCAACAATATATTTTGAAAAAAAATATTACCAGTAATACATTTTTGAAAAAATAATATTATCAACAATATATTTTTAAATAAAAAATATTACCAGCAATACATTTTTGAAAAAATAATATTACCAACAATACATTTTTGAAAAAATAATATTACCAACAATATATTTTGAAAAAAATATTACCAGCAATACATTTTTGAAAAAATAATATTACCAATAATATATTTTTGAAAAAAAATATTACCAGCAATACATTTTTGAAAAAATAATATTACCAACAATACATTTTTGAAAAAATAATATTACCAACAATATATTTTGAAAAAAAATATTACCAGCAGTACATTTTTGAAAAATTAATATTACCAACAATATATTTTTGAAAAAAAATATTACCAGCAATACATTTTTGAAAAAATAATATTACCAACAATATATTTTTGAAAAAAAAATTTTACCAACAATATATTTTGAAAAAAAATATTACCAGCAATACATTTTTGAAAAAATAATATTACCAACAATATATTTTTGAAAAAAAAAAAAATACCAGCAATATATTTTGAAAAAATATTACCAGCAATACATTTTTGGAAAAAAATATATTTCCAACAATACATTTTTGAAAAAATAATATTACCAACAATATATTTTTGAAAAAAAAATATTACCAACAATATATTTTGAAAAAAAATATTACCAGCAATACATTTTTGAAAAAAATAATATTACCAACAATATATTTTGAAAAAAATATTACCAGCAATACATTTTTGAAAAAATAATATTACCAACAATACATTTTTGAAAAAATAATATTACCAACAATATATTTTTTAAAAAAATCTTACCAGCAATACATTTTTGAAAAATTAATATTACCAACAATATATTTTTGAAAAAAATTTACCAGCAATACATTTTGAAAAATAATATTACCAACAATATATTTTTGAAAAAAAATTTTACCAACAATATATTTTGAAAAAATATTACCAGCAATACATTTTTGAAAAAAATAATATTACCAACAATATATTTTGAAAAAATATTACCAGCAATACATTTTTGAAAAAATAATATTACCAACAATATATTTTTGGAAAAAAAATATTACCAACAATATATTTTGAAAAAAATATTACCAGCAATACATTTTGAAAAAATAATATTACCAACAATATATTTTGAAAAAAATAATTTTACCAACAATATATTTTGAAAAAAAATATTACCAACAATATATTTTGAAAAAAAAATATTATTACCAATAATATTTTTGAAAAAATATTACCAACAATATATTTTGAAAAAAATATTACCAACAATATATTTTTGGAAAAAAAATATTACCAACAATATATTTTGAAAAAAATATTACCAGCAATACATTTTTGAAAAAAAATGTCACCAGCGATACATTTTTGGAAAAAAATATATTTCCAACAATACATTTTTGAAAAAATAATATTACCAACAATATATTTTTGAAAAAAAAATATTACCAACAATATATTTTGAAAAAAAATATTACCAGCAATACATTTTGGAAAAAATAATATTACCAACAATATATTTTGAAAAAAAAATATTTCCAACAATACATTTTTGATAAAATAATATTACCAACAATATATTTTGAAAAAAAAATATTATCAGCAATACATTTTTGAAAAAATAATATTACCAACAGTATATTTTTGAAAAAAAAATATTACCAACAGTATATTTTGAAAAAAAATATTAGCAGCAATACATTTTTGAAAATATAATATTACCAACAATATATTTTGAAAAAAAATATTACCAGCAATACATTTTTGAAAAAATTATATTACCAACAATATATTTTTGAAAAAAAAATATTACCAACAATATATTTTGAAAAAAAATATTACCAGCAATACATTTTTGAAAAAATAATGTTACCAACAATATATTTTTGAAAAAAATAATATTACCAGCAATAAAAATCTTGTCGGCATTAAATAAACCATTGAGGTTGATATGACGTAAAACAAAACAAACTAAACGAAATCCTTCGCTAGGGGCGATCATGTCTCTTTTTCGATTCATAATTGACTTGGCAGAATTCCTGCAGTAGGATGGCGTTACTTTCTACGATAGATTGTTTGCCAACCAAGGGGCCCAGTTTGTCCTGCTATTTTACCCAAACCCGGGGGGAGAATAGATGAATTCATACCTTTCCCAAGAGTATTTGCTGCTAAGTAACTAACTCGACTGGAATTCGAACAGTGGTCTCCAATTTCTCATCCCTAGCCGTTATCCATTACACCAATCGCACATTATAAAATATATTCTATTGTTTTGGTGTCCTTGGAAACACTTTTGGCAATGTGGGCAAGTATATTTGATTAGGAAGAATCTATTTCAAGAATTCTTGTCTGTTTATTTGTTTTTTTTATTATGCCCTTTTCAGTTTTTGAATGTTTGACATTCAAATCAAAATTGTCCGTGTTTTATTTTTATTTTTTATTTTTTCTCTATTCAAGTAGTTTCGACTTTTTCAATCATTACCACGAACTGAATTCTGGTAGACAAGATTTTATTAGCCTATTCCTGGCATTTTGGGGAAAGTTACAATTCAGATTCAAATACACTACAGGCTAAAAGTTTAGAACCACCCTGCATATATTAAAAATAAACAATTTAAAATGAGATATTTTTGTTTTTGTTTTTTTTTAAGGAAAAGATGAAATATAAGTACCTGCAATGTATTGTCTTTAATTTTTCAGTCTCTCTTCAGGCTCCTCTTACTAGCAAAAATTTCAAATTTGAATTCGTCTTTTTGGTGGTTTTATTGACGAAAACAAAATATGATGCTGTTGTATGGTATTTTTTTTATTGTTAATTGCTTGTTTTTTTGTGAAAATAAAAGCAAATACACTGTAGTTACTGAAATTTTATCTTTTACATAAAAATACAAAAATATCACATTTTAAGGTTTTTTTTTACAGAAATGCAGGGCGCCCCAAACTGTTGACCTGTAGTATATTTGAATATTTTTATACATATTAGATTCATTATCACCATCATAATCATCATCATTATTATTATTATTATTATTAAATACGTATGTTAAATATTTTACATACACTTTTAAGTAACGTATTTTTCACTACAGAAGTTAATATTTTAAAGTCGGTTGAATTTACCAAAACTTCTTTAAATGAATTCTTTCTGCTTCTAATCAAATAACGCAAGTCTGTAATAAAACCAAATTAATGCGTTATTCCACCAAAGGAAACTACACACGGTAGCACAACACATTTACGGAGAAGCCGATTTAATTAGATATACAAAAAGGAAATGAGATAGGCAAGTCTACGAGTCGAAATATATCCTATTTCCAATAATTACCAATATAGAAAGATCTATTTAGAGACGTTAGGAATTATGGCGCCTAATGATGATAAAATCAAAAGAGAAATATTTATTTAGTAAAAGAAATTTTTTTAAACATTATCTCCTTCATTAATTCAGTGCTTAACTGTTATATATCCCAATCCTCATAAATGTGTTGGACACTATTGTAAGTGGGGGTAATATGGTGTCTAAGTAGTTCACCTCTAGCAGTGGTTTACCTACTACACGCTGCTGGCGAGTATTGTATTTTGTTGATGTTATAAAGATTACCATTTTATTTCCAACCTCCGTTTTGGTTATTCCTCATGCAGTAACCTTTTCTAGGTTACAACACCTATCTATCTATCTATCTATCTATCTATCTATCTATATATATATATATATATATATATATATATATATATATATATATATATAAAAATTAATTGATTTAAAATATGTGTTTTTTTTTTTCGCTACACAGTTCTAACCATGTTTCAAAAATGGAAGCTTTGTAAAATAAAAATATCTATAAGAACACCGGATTATATATCTTACTGTTCTTTCTTTTATTTTATATATATATATATATATATATATATATATATATATATATATATATATATATCCGTGTCTTCGTTATTTGTCTACCTACATATCTATCGATCTATCTCAGTCTCTTCATTATCTATTGTTATATACTGTACCTATGAACACTAATGGGTACTTCCCAATCCTCATAAATACGTTGGACACTATTGCAAATGAGGGTAATATGCTTTCTAAGTAGTCCACCACTAGCAGTGGTTTACCTACTTTACGCCGCTGGCGAGTATTTTATTTTGTTGATGTTATAAAGATTACCATTTCATTTCCAACCTCCGTTTTGGTTATTCCTCATTCAGTAACTCTTACAACATTAACATTAACTAGAAATACCAAACATCATACCGTGAAAAATATCAGAAAAAAAATAAATACCGTATTTGACGGCATATAAGGCGTTTTTTTTTTTTTCGTTTTTTTTTTACTAAAAGTACCTTTTAAAATTTCTCTACGTCTTATATTCTATATGCAGGTTTAAAATTCGTGATAGTTATAAAATCTTTTAAAAAGTGTGGTATTAACAATGCTCTCAATGGAACGGAAGATGTCGCATTATTAAACGACGATAATACTAGTATTGAAAATAAGTATCAGAGTTTTGATAACGAAGACGATAATTTTATGGATTTGAAGATGAATAAAATTTTAATGGTAACTGTACTGTTTTGCTCAATTGTAATAATTGCTTGATTTTTATTTTGTTTTCTAAACTTTGGATATAATAAAGTTTTTATAGGCTCGTGTTCTTCTTTTCCTATTATTTTTATGGCTTGTTTAACCAAAATAATACCTCAAAATTATAGCCTAGGCTGTATCATTTACTAATAATTTTAGTAATTAGTAATTTTTCTTGATTTACCCTGCTGAAATTGGGGTACGTCTTATACACCCGTGCGTCTTATATGCTGTCAAATACGGAAGTCGGTCTAGGATTTTTTTATTTGCTCTCGTGACTAGATTCGCAATTCATTAAACTAGTTGAGGCACCCCATGCAACCGTGCCGGCAGTGGGTATGTCTAAGCTATTAGCCTGACGGAGAAAATCTCCTTTTCAGTCTGGTTTTGATTTGTTCTTCTCCTATCCTAGTGGTTCCCAAACATTGTGACGCGCCCCATTGGTACGGCGGAAGAGGATAGCAGGTGAGGCGTAATGATTAAAAGACAAAGAATTAGAAAGAGATTTTTTAAAAAATCCATATGCCAAAAATAAATATGATTTCAAAATTTAAAATATTATTATGGATTACTTTTAATTACATGCATGAGTCCCAGTATAAATAGTTATAAATAATTATTAACCAATTTTATCGAAGTGAAATTTTTGCATTATATCAAGTATTAAAAATATAGTAACTAGTCTCCGTAAATTGGAGGAGAGAGTTTTCAATGGTAATGTTCTGACTTCGAATCCGTGGTTATCTCCCTTTAAACCTCTCTCTGTTTCGTTTTTTTTTATTATTTATTTTTAAATGTACTTTTTATCACATAAAATTTGGTGAGACGGGAGCAAAATTTAATTCCGAAAATGCGACCCAGAGAAAAATTAGATTGGGAATCACTGTAGCCTGAGAGCTACCCAACGTTTAAAGAACCCAATCTGCCCAGCTTGTAGTGGAGACAGATTTATAACTTTCCAATAGTATTTGTACGAAATTTGAACCCAGGACGTCAGTCCCATTCTTTCGCAGCATTAACCGCTTCGCTCTGTAGACATGCATCATTTATACTTGCCTTCGGTTGGCCAAAAAGGTTCGTTGGCTTATTAAGTAGAACATTTACTTATCGTATATATATATATATATATATATATATATATATATATATATATATATATATATATATATATATATATATATATATATATATATATACAAAGTACAATGGCACTTCGGCCGGGTGGAATGGTTAGCGAGCTTGTCACGCTAGATCAATTACTGATGAAAAATAAGATCGATCCTCACTGGGTGCCCCATACTTTCGGCCTTGTGCCACATCTAAACTGTGCATAGAAAACCACTATGCTATTTTTATGATCAGTTTTTGTGTTTTACGCAAAAAATAGAGGGGGTCCCACTATATACAGATTTTTTTAAGAGGCTGAAAGTCATTCATTTTGTGGGTGACCGGCTGCACTATGCGCAGGTAATTTTTCGGCGAGTGGGGTGTAAAATTCATAGGAAAAATCCAAGGATCGTACTATACATAAAGTCGGCTTATACACAAGCGAATCTGAGGCACCCCGAGGTGGTATAATGGTTAGCAAGCTTGTCTCGCTAAATCAATTACGACTGAGTAGTGAGTTCGATCCTCACTGGGTGTCCCCTACTTTCGGCCTTGTGCCGCATTTAAGCTACGCTTGGAAAATCACTATACACAAACGAATCTTTTGGCTAACCCGATAGAAGCACACGTACATTGTATTTACATACACACGTGTCCGTGTGTGTCTATGTATATTGCATGCGTGTTTGTCTGCTATGTGTGCATGTGCATGTTTGCATGTGTATCTATGTCTATGAGTAGGCGTGCATTTGTGTGTGTGTGCGCACACATGCAATACACCAGAGACCGTTTGATGTCATTAATCACGGTTATGTTTAATAGAATTTTATTTTGTTTCTGATTTCTTGGAGGAGTCGTGATGTTTTTAGTCGGCGTCCAATCTAAGTTATTGGTCTGGGAATACGTCGGTTATTTTCTTGAGATAAATTCATCGCCATGGTACCAATAAATACCGTTTTTCTTTTTTTCTTTCTTTTTATCTTTGCGTTGTATGATTGCTTTGTTAAAAGATCGGGAACCACGATTCTTTATGTCAGTAACTCCAGCAGAAGTTAGGCAATCCAATAAAAGAGGCAAAGAATCGTGCTATAATTAAATTTCATTTTCATTCGGCACGTCCTCTCCGGAATAAATCTGTAGCCTCAATACGTTTGCTCATAGCGATCGGCGTTCGAATCGCAAAGGAACCGATTTAATTTTCTGCTACTCACTGCTATTTAATGTTCCCTTTTAAATCGAAGATGAAAAAAATTATAACGTTTTCTTTTTTTCTTTTTTCTTTTTTTTTGTTTGTGTGTGTGTGTGTGTGTGTGTGTGTGTGTGTGTGTGTGTGTGTGTGTGTGTGTGTGTGTGTGTGTGTGTGTGTGTGTGACAAAATCAGTCCGAATAGAAAAACCACAAATTCGCCGAAAGGAAGGAGGAATTTAAATCGTTCGTAAACGCGTACAGATGTCCTTAAATTGCGAAAGTTGTCTTCACAACCGAAACCTCGTGTTTTCACGCTGAAATCTTTTTAAAAAATATTTCAAGACCAGAAAAAAAAAGAACTTGCCCAGGAAAACTGTATGTATTGATAACATTTCTCCTACTCATTTCCAAGTGACCAATTTCTTGTGTTGTTTATCATGTCTCCTATATTTTCTACACAAACCGGATGCGTAAATACGTTTTCTGTGCATCGACTCAACGCATACATCCCGTTTAACCAAATCAAAATTAATAATATATTATGACCAGTCAGTGTTAGTCCAACTCACAAAACCAAAACCTTAATTTCGAGCCGACTAAAACTATACATATATCCAAATTCAAACAGTCCCGACACAGAGCAGCGTTTGATATCAACACCAACACGTTGAGGGAGAGAGAGACGGTGCCGATGATAACAGCGCAGGTGCGGCAAACCACCAAGTGTCTATTCGATTCTAATTTTCTAATACGCTTGTTCCGCACACAGTTTCAAGTAATCTTTTAATTCCAATTATATTAAAATAAAGAAGGTGCTATTTTTAATATATATATATATATATATATATTATTATTATTATTATTATTATTATTTTATGTGCATATTATTTTTATTTAAAAAAAAGCTCTGGATCATCATCATCATCATTATCATCATCATCATTATCATCATTCTCTTGGCTGCTTCAATCTTCCCGGGGTTACCTAAGAGTAGAGCATATAGACAACCGCCTCCAGGATGATGTTATCTGACCAGATTCTGCGTTGCTGTCCCCGCTAGTGTTCGCCTTCAACAGTGCCTTGCATGATGGTCTTTCAGTGTGATGTTGTCAGGCCATTACATCTTCTGACGCTTAATAATGTCGAGGGGAGATTCTTGTCGGCCCACAGGACTTTTGACTTTGATGCGTACATGCTCATTGGTTTTTCTCAAGCATACGTTCTCGTAGGCCTGGATCCTTCTTTTTCTGACTCAACCAGGAGAGTTCAAGTCTCACGCCAGTATAAGAGGAAGGATACAATTAGCGTTTTATATTTTATGGTGAAATACAAAACCCAAATAGTAGCTTAAACCTATTTTAATACTTATATTGACCTAAAGGTTCATCTGGACACAAGAAAATAAAATTCCATTCCTGACTTTAATCATATGCCTCAGGACAATTTTAAATGAAATCCACTTTTCCTGCGACGAGTGACCGCTTAGGAATAACAGGTGTTGTAAGCTTGGATGTGCGGGTGGTCTAAAGTGCTTACAGCTATATTACGTTGAAACACAGGTTCTCGGGCGATCACCTACGTTAAGCAACGTCAAGCCTGGTCACTACCTAGACGAGTGACCGCTTAGGAATAACAGGTGCTGTAAGCTTGGATGTGCGGGTGGTCTAAATAGCTTACATCCATATTACGTTGAAACACAGGTTCTCGGGCGATCACCTACCAACGTCAAGCCTGGTCACTACCTAGACAGTGACCGCTTAGGAATAACAGGTGCTGTAGACGGATGTGACGGCTAAAACATCCATATCACGTTGAAACACCGCTTCTCGGGCGATCACCTACGTTAAGCAAGGTTGAGCCTGGTCAGTACCTAGACGAGTGACCGCTTAGGAATAACAGATGCTGTAGTTGGATGTGCGGGTGGTCTAAATAAGCTTACATCCATATCACGTTGAAACACCGGTCACCTACGTTAAGCAAGGTTGAAATGACCGCTTGAAATACCCTTATAGTTATCCATTACACCACCCGTACATACAAGCTTAGTATGTACGGGTGGTGTAATGGATAACGGTTCAGAAATGGAAATCATAGAGCCAAGTTTCAATTCCTGACGGGTTCGTTATTTTCACTTACGTTCAAATAAAAGAAAGATATGAATCCACCTCTTCTCCCCCAGTTATGGGTTAATTAGTAGGATGTATCAGTAAATCATTATCTCTAAAAATATTTTACAATCTAAAAATATTATGGCTTTAAATGTTGATAAACCTTAAAAATCAAATCATTGAATCCAGCAAAACTTCAGTAACATATCTATTATGCTTTTTCTTTTTGTGACCCTTAAGTACGTGGGAGATCATCGTTTTCCACCAGTTCATATCCTTTGAAGCTCTTATAGTAACGTTTGTCCTTTTACCCTCTCTCGCAACCTCCATTCCGCCAGCCATTCACACAACTTCTTCAGGTGGCCCGCTGCCTCCTACATCTTTTGCCTTCGATGTCCTGAGTGTTAAATTTTCCAAGCCCTTCTTTCTAATTATGTATCCAATAAATTTCAGCTGTCTCGTTTTTTTCTTTTTATTTTGAGTATGTATATTTTCTTTTCCTCCCTGCGCAAATATTCGGCCCATGGTATCCTCAGCATCCTTCTGTAGAACCACATTTCTGTTACCCCGAGTTTATTTCTTTATCTGTGAAAAAATTGTCCAACATCCACTGTCATAGAGGAGAACTGATATTACGTAACAGCTCAGCAGTTTTCTTTGTTTCTAACGAAATTTTTCTGTTTCTTAATACTTATCTTAGTTTTTGGAAGGCATCTTTCACTATCCTCATACGCCTTCAGATTTTAGTCTTGTACCTTCCGTCTTCCGTTGAAGCACTTCCCAGATATTTAAACTTCTTTTATTTGTTTGATATTGACATTCATAATTCGCTACTTAGGCCTTTTCTTTTGCTGGCAACCTTCTTAGTCTATGTGCTGTGTCCCTTCAAGACGTAGGTGATCATGGCTCTCCACAACGTCCTGTCCTTTGTAGCTCTTAATAAATGTTGCCTTGTTTATCTCTCCTAAACCTTGTTCCAGTATCCATTTACTGATGATCCCTAAGTATGTTATGCGTTGTTTTCCTCTGCCCCTCTTGGTTTCAATCTGTCCTGCGTGTATCAGATTTTCCAAGCCCTCTTTCCTCATTATATACTCTAGAAATTTCAACTCTCTCTTCTTGATGTTATGTATGTGTGTCCCTTTTGTTTCCATTTTCTATAAAACTTTGTCTTGGAGTGATATTGATCCGATGAAGCTGTCATTGAATACCCTGATTGCATTGGTAAAATCATTCCTCCTGCGATCTACCTATGATCTCCTACCAAATACGACCAACCTCAAGATGCTGTCGGGGATCACTGACACTGATGTATGCGCATTATGTTAAAGTTGTCGAGGCACTTTATGTCGCGTGCTCTCTGCATTCCAACAATCACTGCAGATGTACACGTGGCGTTTTAACAAAGCGGACATGGATTTAGTCAGTACACAGTGTAAAGCAGCCAACAAAAAGCCTGTAACGGCCAGAGAACCCAAGATCCGTTTTCACAAGGAATGTGAACGCTCTGAGCGAAAGACCCAAATAACTTCCAACATGACATTACTGAGTGGAGTTCGTGTTTGGAGTGTGTTACTTGATCTTAGAACATCTCTGCAATTTCCTGTACACATCATTCAGACAGACGTATGCCGTGACATTGTAGCGTGGTCTGATTCAAAGAAGTGTGTCATCCTAGTAGAATTAACGGTTCCATGGGAGGAGAACATGAAGGAGACGCATGAGCAAAAGAAAATCCTCTACGAATCGCTGCGATCCGACTGTGGGGAAAAGGGATGGACATGTCACGTGCTACCTATCGAGGTCGGGGGTCGTGGTTTCCTTGGACGGTCAATCGTTTTTGTTTTTTTTTTGTTTGTTTGTTTCCTGTTGAAGGTGGATATCACTGGCCGGTGCCTGAAGCGTGCTTCAACAGGCATTGAATTGGATCTGGTAAAGATCCCAAATCAATAAAGTTAAATAAAACCATGCCCACAACACAATGCTACTTCCAACGTGAACATATCCGTTTACCTTCTATTCTACGTCATTGATAACGCTCGCTACGAGTGCGTTGTGTATTAGTTAACGATCAAAAGCAAACGTTTTTAACACATGGTTGAAAATCTGACTTGCAGCTGTAAAAAAAATCGCAGAAGTCTACACACAAAAAAACAATACTCTGTCCGGTGGCAAAAGCTGCTGGTGGCGACAGAGGTGGCAGTACTGCCTTAGCCACCGAAATTGCGTTACCTCCCTTGATTGGCGGTTGACGCGGCCACGTTATCGCACATGTTTTCAAACGTTGTACGTAGAATATATATATATATATTAAGACATTTTATGTTTATACATTCTTTTTATAGATACAAATAAGTAAATGCTCGGTTTATAATAAACAGTATTAAACAACAGAAAATATTCGTCCTCCGACAGGATTCGAACCTGTATCCTATACGGGACCGTCATTTAGCTTGACGTGCCTTTATCGATTTACAGTAAATTCGACCTTGCTAACCGAACGCGTCTCTGTGGCCAAATCGCGTGAGCATCTTTCTAGTTTTTAAAAAGGTTTAACACTCCATTTCCATTGTTAAATAAGTTGAGGTTGATGGCAGGGGAGACATGTTTTGTACACACACACACACAAACACACACACACACACACACACACACACACACACACACATATATATATAAATTATAACATAAGCATATTATAACATCACTACAAAAATAGCCATTTTGTTTCAAGACTTTGGTGTCTTGTCAAGAGACGGTGTTGATTGCACCATCACTTGACAAAACACCAAAATTTGTTGAAACAAAATGGCTATTTTTGTAGTGATGTTATAACATGCTTATGTTATAATTTTTAAATATATATTATTCGCTCATCTTTTCTATTGAGCACTTTTTAAAAAATAGTGGTTTTGGTTATCGGAATTTTATTCCATTTATACCAACCCTATATTCCTATATACAATATGTCCCTAAAGTTCGTGTGCACTCTAAAAAAATTATAACTTTATTTGTA
This sequence comes from Acanthosepion pharaonis, assembly GCA_903632075.3. Taxonomy (NCBI): domain Eukaryota; kingdom Metazoa; phylum Mollusca; class Cephalopoda; order Sepiida; family Sepiidae; genus Acanthosepion; species Acanthosepion pharaonis. Next base: position 2,766,265 of record CAHIKZ030005157.1, on the reverse strand, counting down.
TTTGCGATAGAAATAATTTGTAAAAAGGATTAGAAAGAAGTAAATCTATATTTTGTAAGGTTTTATTGAAATTTTATTTAAGTTTTCACATGTCTTCCATCATTAGCAATACAAAGGGTAATACGATTTTGCAGTTCACGGAAAACATTTGCCAACTGATTTACAGTAATGCCTGAAATCACATTAGTTATTTTAGCTATACTTAAAACTAGATACATTAAACTTTATAACATTTTTTACAGATTATTTCCATCGCAAATACAAATAAAGTTATAATTTTTTGAAGAGCACACGAACTTTATGGACACCCTGTATATATATATATATATATATATATATATATATATATATATATTATTATTATTATTATTATTATTAGCTTAAAAAAAACAAAATTGACACCAGAAGGAACATAAAATGAGACCTAGGAAAAGAGAGGGCTTAATACTGCAGTCTCAGAACTTATTAATCGTAATCTTCCGGTATAGTTCTGACCGACTAAGACTGTCAATTTCCCGCGCGTTATACACTCATTCTCTTATATATAGAGCGCGCCTCATTCATTATCTAATGGCTCATCAACCATTTCATCCCCGCCGTGTGAATTTATATACACGTTTGTGTGCTTGTATGTTTGTCGCCTTGTAAACATTTGTCTGCATAAGATATATACGTACGTGTTTGACTGCGCTTTATGTGTGCTCATGTGTTAAAAAAAAAAAGCATGCACGTATTTATGTATAGGCGCGTGTGTGTGCTCGCTTTGACTTGTGATTGTGTAACACTTATCTTCATCTCAATCTGTGGAAGAAGGAAAAAAAAAGATGGCAACTTAAGACTATTTCTTATCTCGACGCTGATTCTCTAACCGGTTTTCATTTTATTTTTCTTTTAGCGATGCGTTATCGAAAAAAAATGTCAACAGGCAACGACTTAATTATTTTATTCGTCCTATTTACCATTCTGTTTTATGACTTTTAAACAAACATGTGGCTTTTTTTTTATTATTTATTTGTCTTTTATTTTCTCTTCCTTATTCTTTTTCTTTTTTATCCAATTTTCTTTTCTTTTTTTTCTTTTTTTTTTTTTCGTTGTTGCTGCCAAAGTCGTTAATTATCTCTCTGTGGTGTAATTTGTTACAATAGTTGTGGGCAGCGTAGATTAGTGATAACGTACTTACGTCCCCACATCTCTGCCCCCTTGTCAAAGGGTTCTGCCAACACTGGGTGTCGTCAGGTAATTTTTAACTGAGATATTCAACTAATAAATATTTCATAACTTTTAGCAGAACGGCTCGCTGGCAAACAACGTCAAAAGAAAGTCTGGAGTTCAGAAATTATTTGAAGAATGAAAATAAGAATTCTTTTCAAATATGGCATTCTTACTGGGTAAATTTCGAATATGTATTAACCTTTATTAGACGATCCTATAGCTGTCTAGAATATTACGTTAAAAAGCATTTCAAATTAGACATGTTTCGAGAGTGTTTAGCTGCTTCTTCAGAGACGTTTAATCTTGTTGGCCAAGAAGTCAACATTTGAACAAACGTACTGCGTTAGGGCCTAGTAATTAATAGTTTTTTTTTATTGATGTACTAAGCATGGCCTAGGTATGGCACAAGACCGCAAATATGGAGCACTTAGTGAGAATCGTGCTCACTACGCACTCATAATTGGTCCAGCGAGACAGTTTTACGAATCATTATAAGAGTGATTAATTAAGCGTGGTTTGGATGTGGCACAAGGCTGAAATTATGGAGCACCCGGTGAGTATCGATCTCATTACACTGTCGTAATTGGTCGAGCGAGATATATTTTACTAACCCTCACACTACGTCGGAGTGCCCTAGGGATTCACGAAACGTAGGTTAAATGTGCCACTAGGCTTAAATGTGGGCACCAAGTGTGGATCAAAGTCAGTGATAATTGATCTAGCTCAGTAGTTCTCAAATGGTGCGCCTGGGCGCATTTTTGCGCCCTGGAAGATGTCTAGGTGCGCCCTGGCATCTTCCAGAGAAATATGTGTCCAGATATAAGAAATAAATATATTTACTTTACTAGCAGGATAACCCGTCTTTGCCCGAGTCTTTCATTACTGGCAATTTTTGCCTTTTCAATTCGAGCAGTTTAAGTTTAAAGTCAACCCACCCGGAAATCAGTATTAGTAACAACATTTGGGTGCAAGTGAGGCAGATCCCCAAATGGGGGGGGGTAACAATTTGAACGGGGGGGATGGCCCTGATAAGGGAACTGTATAATAATAAATAATATTATTGTAATAATTTAAACTATTTATTTTTATTAAAGTTTTTATGAAAGATATATATCCAAGAATAGAGAGTAAACAGTAAAATGTTGCTGAGAGTTATATTGGACAGGAAGTAGTGGAGAGCCATTGTCGCCAATAATTTGGATTCAAAACTGGCACTGAAGAATTATCTATCAAACAAAAAAAATCATCAAAATCGGATGAAAACAGTAGAAATGCATAAGCAACATTCGATCACACACACACATACATACACATGCACATACATATACATACATATACATACATACACACATTTTGAGAATTATATTTATAGATATAATTAATTATATAAATTTAACTTTATAATATTAAATAATATTATTGTAATAATTTAAACTATTTATTTTTATTAAAGTTTTTATGACAGATATATATCCAAGAACAGATAGTAAATAGTAAAATATTGTTGAGAGTTATAATGGACAGGAAGTAGTGGAGAGCCATTGTCGACAACAATTTGGACTCAGAAACCGGCACTGAAGATTTATCTATCAAACAAAAAAAATTAATCAAAATCGGATGAAAACTGGAAATGAATAAACAACATCCGATCACACACACACACACACACACACACACACACACACATCCGTACACACACACACATTTTGAAAATTATAGATATAGATTATATTGCAGTAGCTGTCTGTTTCATATTTATGTAAATTAGGCTTTTTCTGCCGTCAATACAATTAAGTACAAAAAAGAGGAACTCTTCAATGCTGATGACTATCCCGAGATTTTTAGATAAAATTAAGTAAGAATAATATATAAGAATAATATATAAGAATAATATATAATAATAATATATAAAATTAATATATAATAACAATATATAATAATAATATATAAGATTAATATATAATGTCAATATATAAGAATAATATATAATAATAATAATATATAATAATAATATATAGAAATAATATATAAGATTAATATATAATAATAATATATAAGAATAATATATAATAAAAATATATAATAATAATATAAAGAATAATATATAAGATTAATATGTAATGACAATATATAAGAATAATATATAAAATAATATATAATAATAATATATAAGAATAATATATAAGATTAATATATAATAACAATATATAAGAATAATATATAAGAATAATATATGAGATTAATATGTAATGACAATATATAAGAAATAATATATAAAAATAATATATAATAATATATAAGAATAATATATAAGAATAATATATAAGATTAATATATAAGAATAATATATAATAATAATATATAAGATTAATATATAATGACAATATATGAGAATAATATATAATAATAATATATAATAATAATATATAATAATAATATATAATAATAATATATGAGATTAATATATAATAATAATATATAAGAATAATATATAATAAAAATATATAACAATAATATATAAGAATAATATATAAGATTAATATGTAACGACAATATATAAGAATAATATATAAGAATATATAAGAATAATATATAAGATTAATATGTAACGACAATATATAAGAATAATATATAAGAATATATAAGAATAATATATAAGATTAATATATAATAACAATATATAAGAATAATATATAAGAATGATATATAAGAATAATGTATAAGAATAATATATAATGACAATATATAAGAATAATATATAATAATAATATATATAATAATATATAAATAATAATATATAAAATAATATATAAGATTAATATATAATAATATATAAGAATAATATATAAGATTAATATATAATAATTATATATAAGAATAATATATAAGATTAATATATAATGACAATATATAAGAATAATATATAAGAATAATATATAAGATTAATATATAATAATAATATATAAGAATAATATATAATAATAATATATAATAATATATAATAATAATATATATAATAATATATAAGAATAATATATAATAATAATATATAATATTAATATATAAGATTAATATATTATAATAATATATAATATATAAGAATAATATATAAGATTAATATATAATGACAATATATAAGAATAATATATAATAATATATAATAATTATAATATATAATAATAATATATAAAAATAATATATAAGAATAATATATAAGATTAATATATAATGACAATATATAAGAATTATATATAAGAATAATATATAATAATAATAATATATAATAATAATATATAAAAATAATATATAAGATTAATATATAATAATATATAAGAATAATATATAAGAATAATATATAAGAATAATATATAATAATAATGTATAAGAATAATATATAATGACAATATATAAGAATAATATATAATAATAATATATAATAATAATATTATATAATAATAGTATATAAAAATAACATACAAAATAATATATAAGCATAATATATAAGATTAATATATAATGACAATATATAAGAATAATATATAAGAATAATATATAATAATAATAATATAAATAATAATAAGTAAAAAATAATATATAAGATTAATATATAATAATAATATATAAGAATAATATATATGAATAATATATAAGATTAATATATAATGACAATATATGAGAATAATATATAATAATAATATATATTAATAATATACAATAATATATAATAATAATAATATATTATAATAATATATAATAATAATATATAATAATAATATATAAGAATAATATATAAGATTAATATATTATTAATATTAGAATAATATATAATAATAATATATAATAATATATAATAATATATAAAATAATATATAAAAATAATATATAATAATATTATATAACAATAATATATAATAATATATAAATAAAATAATACTATTTGAAAAAAATAAGACATTCGTTATTCTAATATAATTAGGATTGAAAAGGTTCTTGAAACCTTTTGTTACAAATGCTCAGAGGTAATCAAAATAGACACACAACCGCCATATTTTAACAGCATTTATTGTTGTCTGCATAACTGAGCATTAACAAATAAAGACAAAATAATTCTGAGATGATAACAACAAAGACCATGATATTATCACGTCAACTGCTTAAAATCTGCAACCTTATCAGTCCTGGCCTTACATCTCGGCTTCAATCACTTTCGCACTAGCGTAACATAGTTTCCCTCTGTCTTTTCTATAAATATTTTTCGTGGGGATTATTCTGATGGGCTTTCCTTTTTGGTACCTCGACACCGCAAATATAAGTGCAGTACTAGAGTGGCGGCTAGGTCTCATCATTTTAGTTTTGAAATAACTAAATGTAACCGTAAGTTCTATTTTAAGAGTTTCTTCTTTCGCACCCCTCGCCTGTTGAACTCTCCTCCAGTTTTCTGCTTTTCTCAACAATTTAAATGCGACGTTAATTGCCATCTTGTGTCTCTTAGAATCCTGTTCTTTTTCTTCTCATTTCTCCTCAGTAAAGTTTCTTCAGTTTCCTTGCGTCTTAGTACCTTTATCGCCTTCATTGTAAGTTATAATAGCCATTTAATTCATGTCTGAATTTCTGGGATGACGAGTTACAAACGGTGAACAGACAGTTGCCAATTGAACATTTGCGTCCCGGACATTTGCGTCCCTGGATATTTACGTACCTCTGATAATTTTTTAAGTTACCACTTTTTCTTTAAGAGTTGTTTGATATAGATATTTGCACACCAATACCTTTAATTACTCTGAACAAGTAGAAAGGTCGTTACCATAAATTTAAAAAAAAAAAAGAGAGAGAAATTTATTTTTTAAAACAAGAGAAAATTAAGCTATTTAGTTTCAGAAAATTAAGCTATTAGTTTGTCCACAAACATCTAATAGATCCTGGATTTTATAGATTATGTTTATATTTGGAACCCATGGCTAAGTTCCGAAAATCAAACACTGGTAGAAAAATATTTGTGGACGAGGAATATTACAGCTACGACTATCATACGAAAAACGGCGATGAAACAAAAACATACTAGCGATGTGTAAAGGGATCTTGCAATACTGTTAATATGTCATTGCATTTTAAACCAAAATAAACTTCTTTTTTTTCCATTCCTTCTTTTTTAAAAAAATTAAGATTACCACCTATGTTTTTTTCAGAGTTTATGGTAAAAAAAAAATTCAAAAAATTATCAGATGTACGCAATTATCCAGGGACGCATTTGTCTCGGGACTCAAATGTCCAGGTAGCAATTTTCTGGTACGTAGTTGCCCGGGGCGCAAATGCCCAGGTACGCAATTTTCTGGTACGCAGTTAACCGTGGCGCAAATGTCCAGGTACGCAATTTTCTGGTACGCAGTTACCGGGACGCAAATGTCCAGGTACGGAATTTTCTGGTACGCAGGTTATCCGGGACGCAAATGTCCAGGTACGGAGTTGTCCGGGGCGCAGTTGTCCACGGGTACAAAGTTGTCCGGGCTCAAATGTCCAGGTACGTAATTGTCCGGGGCGTCCAATGTCCAGGCAAATGTCCAGGAGTTGTCCGGGGCGCAAATGTCCAGGTACGGAGTTGTCTGGGACGTCCCAGGTACGGAGTTGTCCGGGAAAATGTCCAGGTACGGAAATGTTGTTGTGTCCAGGTACGCCTGGGACAAATGTCCAGGCACGGAGTTGTCCGGGGGTTGTCCGGAGACGCAAATGTCCAGGTACGGAGTTGTCCGGGGCGCAAATGTCCAGGTACGGAGTTGTCAAATGTCCAGGTACGGAGTTGTCCGGGGCGCAAATGTCCAGGTACGGAGTTGTCCGGGGTGCAAATGTCCAGGTAAGTTGTCCGGGGCGCAAATGTCCAGGTCTGGGGCACGGTACGGAGTGTCTGGGGGCGCAAATGTCCAGGTACGGAGTTGTCCGGGACGTGTCCAGGACGGAGTTGTCAAATGTCCAGGTACGGAGTTGTCAAATGTCCAGGTAGGAGTTGTCGGGGCGCAAATGTCCAGTTGTAAATATCGGTACGGAGTTGTCCGGGGCGCAAATGTCCAAGTACGGAGTTGTCCGGGGCGCAAATGTTCAGGTCCAGGGTACGGAGGTCCGGGACGCAAATATCCAGGTACGGAGTTGTCCGGGGCGCAAATGTCCAGGTACGGAGTTGTCCGGGGCGCAAATGTCCAGGTACGGAGTTGTCCGGGACGCAAATGTCCAGGTACGGAGTTGTCCGGGGCGCAAATGTCCAGGTACGGAGTTGTCCGGGGCGCAAATATGTCAGGTACCGGTTGTCCGGGGCGCAAATGTCCAGGCACGGAGTCCGGGGCGCAAATGTCCAGGGTGGAGGGGGACGCAAATGTCCAGGAACGGAGTTGTCCGGGGCGCAAATGTCCAGGAACGGAGTTGTCGGGGCGCAAATGTCCAGGAGTTGTCCAGGGGCGCAAATGTCCAGGTACGGAGTTGTCCGGGGCGCAAATGTCCAGGTACGGAGTTGTCCGGGGCGCAAATGTCCAGGTACGGAGTTGTCCGGGGCGCAAATGTCCAGGAACGGGAGTCCAGGTAAATGTCCAGGAACGGAGTTGTCCGGGGCGCAAATGTCCAGTGCGCAACTGTCCTAGAGCCTGTTATAAATATTTACACTATTGTCCTAATCATTGTTTTTATTAACGTTATCACAACATTTCGGTTGTTGTGGCGTCCGGCCTTCCTCAGGTGTATATCGACCTGGGTAACCTAACCCTAATTCTGGACTGAACCCTTTATTTAATCTACGGGTTAGATTTCTCTCATTCCACTGCTCATATCTAAGGATATCTCCTTATTCTTATTTTATTTAGTATTGTCCAGTTTCCATTGAGTGCAAGTAAACGTCGCCTGATTCAGGGATTGAACTCATAACCCCTAAATTCGACGCCAACGTGGAGGTTCAGGACTAGAATCTTTTAGTTTCATCAAAACCTGCTCCTGTCGTCCATTCCCTATGACCGTTTGGTTTTGCAAGTGTTGGTTGGATATGAAAGAAAATCTGAAGTGTGAGTCTTTAAATATATAAATATACAAGTTTACCCAGGCCGCCCAAAATGATTGCATATTATTTTCAGTCCTTACTATTATTAGAAGGTTTTCACGTGTGATTCTTTAACTATATAAATATACTATCAGGTCATCCCATAAGTTTTGTTCGAATTTTAACTTTTTGTTAAAATGAATGAAATTTAAAAAGTATTTTATAATGTCTAATGGAGCTGAACATTATTTTTATGTTTAGATGCATTTAAACTGATCAAATTTTATTTCAGAGAACAATAAAATTAAATTTTGTTTGATTAAAACCCTGCTAACATGGAAGTACCCAAGAATCATTTGAGGCACATAATGCTTTATGAGTTCAAGAAAGGAAACTCAGCAGCCGAAGGACTAGAAACATTCACTCAGTTTATGGAGAGGAATGTGAATGAAAGAACTTGCAGAAGATGGTTTGCAAAATTCAGAGGTGGAGATTTCCCCTTGAAGATGAAGATCGAACCGGACGTCCAGTTGAGTTTGATGAAAAGCTTCTTGAAGCAGCTCTTGAAGAAAATCCTGCTTTATCAGTTGAAGAATTGGCAGTGGTTCTCAGTTCAAACCATAAAACTGTTCTTCGTCATCTTCAACAACTTGGAAAAGTTCCAAAACTTGGAAAATGGGTGCCTCATGAATATTCTGAAAACAACCTCGAATCCCGAGTTGGCATCTGCTTTTCTCTCCATTCTCACCAACTTGTTTCACCTTTTTTGGATAGACTTGTGACTGGCGACGAAAAATGGATCTTTTATCGAAATGTTAAGCGTCGTAGACAGTGGCTTGGTAAAGGGGAAGGACCCCAGTCACAGCCGAGAAGGAAACTTCATGGGCAAAAGGTTCTTTCAATCTGGTGGGATCGCCAAATTATAATCCACTTTGAATTCTTACCACCTAATGCAACAATTAATGCTCAAATATACTGTCAGCAATTAGAGCGTTTGAAACAAGCTTTGAGGAAAAAAGACCTGCTCTAGTGAATCGAAAAGATGTGATGTTTCATCAGGACAATGCGCAACCCCCACACAGCAAGAATCACGTCAAAAAAGATCGAAGAACTTGGTTGGGAGAAAATTCCTCATCCACCTTATTCTCCCGATCTTACTCCTTCAGAATACCATTTGTTTCGTAGCTTACAGAATCATTTGGAAGAAACAGCTTTTGTAACACAGGAAGAGGTTAAAACTGACATTTGTGAGTTCTTCGAATGAAAGCCAAAAGAATTTTGCAGTAATGGAATTAGTAAGCTTGTTAATAGATGGAAGGAAGTCATAGATAATCAGGGAAAATACATTTTTGATTGAATCTGTAATTAAATCTAACATTTGGTCACTTGTTTTCTTTATTCAAAATTCGGACAGAACTTATGAGATGACCTGATAGTTTACCCAGGCCGTCCAAAATGATGGCATATTTTGTTAAGTCCTTACCATTATTAGAAGTCTTTTAGATGTGAGTCTTTAAATATATAAATATACTAGTTTACCCATGCCATCCAAAATGGTGGCATATTTTGTTCAGTCCTTACTATTATTAGAAGATTTTTACATGTAAGTCTTTAAATATATAAATATACTAATTTACCCAGGCCGTCCAAAATGATGGCATATTTTGTTTCGTCCTTATTATTATTAAAAGGTTTTCACATGTGAGTCTTTAAATATATAAATATACTAGTTTACCCAGACCGTCCAAAATGATGGCATATTTTGTTCAGTCCTTACTATTATTAGGTTTTCACATGTGAGTCTTTAAATATATAAATATACTAGTTTACCCAGGCCGTCCAAAATGATGGCATATTTTGTTTAGTCCTTACTATTATTAGGTTTTCACATGTGAGTCTTTAAATATATAAATATACTAGTTTACCCAGGCCGTCCAAAATGATGGCATATTTTGTTAAGTCCTTACTATTATTAGGTTTTCACATGTGAGTCTTTAAATATATAAATATACTAGTTTACCCAGGCTGTTCAAAACTTATGGTATATTTTGTTAAATCCTTACTTTTATTTGAAGTTTTTTGTGATACGCAAAATGACCATTCCTGATCCTACAAGCCAATACCTTCGATGTCTACCCAATGTTATCAGACAAATACTAGCACCTAAGAGATTAAACGATATAACTTTTATGATTGAACGAAATTGTATCTTATTTAATGAAGAAAAAATCTTCATTATGTTAAACTCGATTCTTGTATTCACTGCCAGAAATCAACAAAGAACATAATCTGTTTAAACAACTGGACGCAGACGTTAACCAGGGGAACCAATTTTAGATACACAGGACTTTTACGTGGTCCAAACATTTTATCAATGGAAGAAAAACTTTCTTTTTAATAAATTTAACCACTAAATCTGACAGTGAGAGATCACTTACAAGATGAGAAATGATAAAATCCAACTGAGAAGAAAGCTTACAGAAAATGCCTTTTCCACCAAAACTTCCTGGAAGAGGAGAAAACACCAACTTTTTCCATTGTTGTTATTAACTTTGAATTTTCAAGTTATTTCTGAGATTCTTTTCAATCTTTGAATCCAAGACCTTCTGTATATGTGCCAACATTGTCGTACGACGTGACTGACCATTCCTAATCGCAAATGGAAAATGCTGTTTAATCCTAAATTCCAATCTCTTTGAGGTGCACCCAATTTAACCAAAGAAACGTGGCCACATAAAATAATAAACGGCAGAACATTCACTGCCGTAATGCAATGAGTAACACAGTCGGTAATTTGTTGAGAAAACTGAAGGCAGATATTAGCCATCCAAGACAGTTCTAGATACACGGTGCCTTTAGCTGGTCCAAACATTTCACTAATGGAATAAAGAAAAGATTTCTTTCCGATAAAAGTATCAACAAATCTTAAGGGTAGCCATTACTTGGAAGATGAAACTTGATCCAGTCCAAATGAGAATAATCTTTATCATTAAGACACGATTGACTAAAGAGCCAATAATATTAATTTTCCTTTGTCTGTGACTAAAAGAATTCCAACACATGTAGACAGCTTTGCCCTAGATACTGATAACAAAACCAGAATTAACTTTTTCCGTTAAAATATCCTGAAAAGGGAGAAAAGCTTCAACCTCTTTGATAATGGTTAATCAAAAGGCTCGTCGCTTAAGAAATCGTACACCAATTTTTTTTTTCTTTTTCGTCAATAATTTTCCATATGTCTCTGCTTCTTCAAGTTATCACTTTTTTCTTGCCTTTATTGTCGTCTGCTTTCACTCAATAAACTGAACAATCTTTTTTACGTTCTCAATATTTGTACTGGGAAAACTGTCATGTCTCGTTACGAGTTATTACTTTATTTCCAATTATTCGATATACCTGGGTGAGATACGAATTCCTGTGTTGTCTTAGAATATTTCTTTCTTTCCAATTCCTCGATATACCCGTGTGATATAACAATTCCTGTCTTCACAGGCCATTCCTTTATTTACGATTTCTCGATATACTCGTGAGGAATACGTTTTCACGTCTAGATAGTGACTGTTTCTTTAATTCTGATTTTTCCTTATGTACTCCTGTCTGATATTTACTCCCATTGACGTGTGTATCGATCTATGGTTTTTAGATTAAATAAACACTAATAACATGCATTTAACTTAGTTTGAATATGATAATATTGAAAATGTTCCGTCAAAGTGAAGAACAATTTAGAGAAATGATATTACAAAGTCCGACAATTATTTTAAGACATTTTTTATGTTTATACATTCTTTTTATAGATACAAATATTTAAGTAAATGCTCTGTTTATAATAAATAAATAATATATATATATATATATATAAAGATATATTTGCATCTATAAAAAGAACGTATAAACATAAAAAAAGTATGTCTATACGTTCTTTTTATAGATGCAAATATTTCAGTAAGTGCTCTGTTTCATAATAAACAGTATTAATAACATTTGCCGGTCTGAATGTCCGAGAAATTTTCATAGAAAATATTCGTTCTCCGACAGAAATCGAACCTGTATCTTATACGGAACCATCAATATAACCTGATGTGCTCTTAACCGATCGAGCCACAGCGAATCGTTCGGTTAGCAAAGTCGATTTTACTGCTTTTAAACTTCAATCTTCCATGAATCTCTCACGTACATTCATATCTGCTCAAAGCGTATCCAAATGTAAACAAATGACGTCACACATTATGAAAAGGAGAAAATCCGACAATTATTTTAAGACATTTTTATCTATAAAAAGAATGTATAAACATAAAAATGTCTTAAAAGAAATGATATTGTTTATTTCAAATTAAATTTTTGCAACATTTTACAAACGAAGTCTTATAAACTTGATTGCTTAGATCTAGGTACAGAATATTTGTTTTGTTCTGAAATGTCCGCATATATTTTTAAATTTAGATTAAATTTATTAAATAGCCTTTTTTATCATCAAATTTGCTGACTGGAATATCGTTTCTGAACATGATAAACCGGCATAACATCAGTCAGTCATGTGCCATGCCTGATACATGTACCTTTCGAGGCAGATTTTTTCCCGCAGTAGGTTGCCATTTCTTTCTGCAGTAGACCAGTTGGCATCAAAGGCTGTAGAACCCAGTCTGTTCTGCTATTTTCCCATAGCTGGTGGTAGAAGAGTATTCATACCTTTCCCAAGGGTATTAGAATGCAAGTGAACGTAATGGATTCGATTGGAATTTGAACTCGGCTCTCCGATTCCTTAATCCGAGCCGCTATCCATTACACAACCGTGCCTCCTAAAAAGTGATCTTTATTATTGCAGAAAGTACAAAATGTTATAGTATGGAAATAGTATTACTGCCTATACCTTTTCCCAAGAGTATTAGCACGTAAGTGAATATAAGTCTGTTATATGTCATGCGCGATAAACGCTTAGGCGATCTTGTATCTTTCGATACATGACTGATGAGGCAGTAGGTTACCTTCCAAAGCTATAGAACACGTAGCTGGGGGAGAAGAGGATTCATACCATTTCCCAAGGGTATTAGCACGTAAGTGAATGTAATGGATTTGAGAGGAATTCGAACTCGGCTCTCCGATTCCTCAATCCGTGCCGCTAACCATTACGGCTTGTATTTACTTGCCTTGTATTTACTTGCCTTGTATTTACTTAACAATTCAAAGAGTTGTCGATTCTTTTTCTTGTTTATCAATCTCTTCCGAGTGGCATTATCTTTCTTCTTTTGATTTGCTCTTTTTTTTTTTTTTTTTTCCTTTATTTTTTTAAGTCTTTCCTTCTCTGTCTTTCTTTATATCCACCGGTAACAACTTTAAAGTGTCGTCCCGACTCGGTATACATTTTTTTTTAAATCTTTTTTTTTTCCCACTTTTTATTCATTAGTTTTGTTTACCTGTACTTATCTAGACTTTCTAAATCTTTTTCTCCTAATTATTATTTATTTCTCTTCCATTGCTTGATTCGTCTGTTCTCTTCCCTTTTTTTTTTCTTTCCTTCTATCCATCTTTCGTTACCCATTTTAACGTGACTTTTTTTTCTCTTCTTCTCAGCAATGTAATTCATCTCATAATCTATCTCAGTCTGTTTTTATCTATCTATCTATCTCAGACTGTTTTTATCTATCTATCTATCTCTCTATCTATCTATCTCAGTCTGTTTTTATCTATCTATCTGAGCCTGTTCATATCCTTATACTATATTCTTTTCACACCTAAGTCTGTTATTATCTATCTATGTATCTATCTATCTATGTATCTATGTATCTATCTATCTATCTATCTATCTATCTATCTATCTATCTATCTATCTCACTCTGTTTTTATCTATCTATCTGAGCCTGTTCATATCTTTATACCATATTCTTTTCATACCTATCTAAGTCTGTTTTTATCTATCTATCTATCTATCTATCTATCTATAAAATTCTGTGATTTCTGTTAGTCCATCCGTCTTTCCCACCCTCTAAAATAACCATACATTGACCGATCGAAACCAGATTTTAGGGAGAAGTCCAAACAGGTAAGGGGGTACAAAGTACAATTGGTTTTACTAGGGTGCATAGATTAGTACAATAACATACAAAATACTCATGCTATTTTTAAAACAACTTAATGATTAAAATAGCTAATACTTATTTTTAAAAAATGCAATATTTTTCTTTTTTTTTTGATATTTCTTTCCCTAAGTTTTTATATATACAAGAATCCAGCTCCTAGTTCGTCCTGCATTTACAGGAATGATAAATGAATCATAAGGCCAAACTCTTCAAAAAGTTGAAATTTGGCTCCCTTCTTTCTTCCTTTCTTTCTTTCCTTCCTTCTATCCATCTTTCGTTACCCATTTTAACGTAGCTTTTTTTTTCTCTTCTTCTTGCACCTTCCATACGCTGCCTCTCTCTCTCTCTCTCTCTCTCTCTCTCTCTCTCTCTCTCTTTCTCGATTTAATCCATTCAGTTACTTTTTCTTTCTTCTTTCACACACTTCCACTGGCATTTCATGTAGAAAACGTCATCAGAAGAAGTGACAACCAAGCAAGATTGCCACGTCACAATTTTCGTTGCGTTATCACTGCATACTGTTGGTCATAAGATGTCGCCTCTTTCCCTCACGAGAAATTTATCAGAGGGTCGTTCTGAAACTGATAAGTCTGACGAATTCTTTCTGATCAAAAAAAAAAAAATGAAAGAAAAAAGATATCACAACTTAGTTCCAATTCTATTATTTATTTCAGCGACTTTTCCTCCATTGATCAGCAATTATAATCAAAGCGTGGGGTGCAACGCCTCACTTGAAAAATTTTTTTATTCCAAAATCGACGGTCACACACGCGTGTATAAGTCGCTTTTGTGTAAATTCACACACCAAATTTGTAAATAAACTATTATTTAAAAAAATCTTGTTCCGGTTTTTGTTTTATTAAAAATGAATATTAGCAAACACAATATCCAACATAGACTTGAGATCTGCTTAATAGTAGATAAAACAAGATAAGAAAAAAAGAAACTGTGGAGAGCCGTGACCGTTCGTGCTCTGAAATCGTATACAGTATCTTACTGGTATCTTTTTATTTATTTACAACTATTTCTGTCTATATATCTGAGATGGGTTATTGTAACTATTTACACTATTTACATTGTTCGGACTGTCATCAGCTTTATTATCATATCCACGACGATTCGGCCGTTGTACGCTCCGCCCTTCTTCAGGATCTATGTTACTGAGATGAGGTATTGTAACTATTTACACTATTTACATTGTTCGGATTGCTGTCCTCATCTTTATCATCACATTCACGATGATTCGGCTGTTGTTCGCTCCTGCCTTCTTCAGGATCTATGTTTCTGAGATGAGGTCTTGTAACTACACGATTTACATTGTTTGGACTGTTGTCCCCATCTTTATTGCCATATTCACGACGTTTCGGCCGTTGAAAGCTCTGGCCTTCTTCAGGATCTATGTTTCTGGGATGAGGTCTTGTAACTACACGATTTACATTGTTTGGACTGTTGTCCTCGTCTTTATTGCCATATTCACGACGTCTCGGCCGTTGAACGCTCCGGCCTTCTTCGGGATCTATGTTTCTGAGATGAGGCCTTGTAACTATTTACATTGTTCGGACTGTTGTCCTCATCTTTATCATCACATTCACAACGTTTCGGCCGTTGTACGGTCCTGCTTTCTTCAGGATCTATGTTTCTGAGATAAGGTATTGTAACTACTTCATCGTCATTAAAGATGAGGAGAACAGTCGGAACAATGTAAATAGAAAGGGAAGATTGAGCAGCTCCAGATATTGCAACAATCCCCCATTTGCTCTGGCTCTTGTAAATGGATATTTTAATGTGAAGACATGAGTTCATAAGAATTTGCTTGTTTTGCGAACTATAATGATAAAGATTATTAATCTTTGCGAAATGCGCCCCCCCCTTTTTTTACTTGTTGGCGGGAAGAATGGACTAACTATTAATTGTAATGCCCGGTAGGAAATGGAGACAATCCAAGATGCGAGCTACGAATTGGAGACGCCATATTGAAGAGTGAAGAGAAAATGTTTTAAAATATGACTGAAAATGTCACACTGAAATCCGAAGTTACGTAGAAAAATGAAAACGATGCCTTCGAAAAGCTAAGCAAAGTATTAAGAAACTAGAAAATTTCCTTAGAATCAAAGAAACGAGTGCTGAACTGCTATTTAATATCATTCCTCCTATTTGGCAATGATTGCGGGACAATTACCTCAAGGTTGAAGGCAACAGAAATGTGGTTCTACAGAAGGATGCTGAGAATACCAAGGACGGAATATGTGAGCAACGAGGAAGTTTTAAGGAAATGAAAACGAAAAAACGCCGATACTTAGAATCAGAAGGAGAGAATTGAAATTACTAAGAATTACAATGGAGAAAGGAGGTTTGGAGAATCTGACACTTACAGTACAGACTAAAGGCCCGAATGATAAAGGAAAACTGCTAATAACCTACTTAACTAACTTGTGTAGGTGAATGACAGAACAGGTATAGAAAAATAAAAAGGACGCTTATATTTATAATAAGAAAGAATCAGTTTCTAGGACCCATAATGAGGAAAGAAGACTTTATTTAACACTCACAAGACACACCGAAAGCAAGTGGAAAAGAAGGAAACAGATGATAGACTATCTAACAAGCTTGTGTAAGAACACCGATTGGGATGGGGTAGTAAAAAAAATACTTAGCCTACAAAGAATAGGAAGTTGTAGAGACTCATGACCACAGACGTCCGAAAAGGAAGCAGTACATAAAAGATTAATTCACCAAACACAAAAAGTCTATAAAATGATTTATCTGATGAATGGTACCTAAATTTCGTCACCTGCACGCAGAGACCATTAATTGTTAGCACGGACGAAACACGTTTCCCGAAAATCTAACTTCCGTTTTTGCTTTTCTGATCCAACCTACACTCAATCCCCCCCCCGCATTCCGTCCCTGATTAAAGCCTGTCATCCCTTCGTTAATTCACTGATTAGTTAATCATTTAATTAATTATGCTAATTGCCTTGATTAACTTAGCCGATTATCAAGTTATCTATTGCACTTTATTTTGCTAAGCACTAAGGATGCTGGACTAGAGTGGGGTGTGGAGAGAACATGCCACTCCCTCTTCGACTCCCAAATCAAAATATCAGCTTCGCACCAGCTGCTGCACTTGCATAATGTATTTTAGGCAACGCCGATTAAAAGTAGCGGGAAATTAAAAGAAACTACAATTAACACGAACGAAAGAATGGTTTCTTTGAAAAACGGATGTAATTCCTGCCTTTCTTGACATCAATCCCTTCTTCGACACGTCCATTATTATTATTATTATTATTATTTCCTTTAATTTCTGATGTGTACTCATTTCTTTCCGGATCCTGCCCAGGGACCTAAGGTTAGAAATAGCATCATGACATTTTCCACTGGAAAAAGAAATATTTTACATAGATAAAGCCTTTCGTAAGGTGTGGGGTGTACTCGTGAGAACAATTTTTTTGTATTTCTTTAAGGCATGAACTTCCCGGAATCCCTTCAATTAGTCTACAGGAATCTTTTCCAACCAATCCGAGGGCTCCAACTACAACGGGGATTGTTGATGTTCCCATGTGCCACATTTTTGAGATTTCGATTTCAAGGTCCTTGTATTTTGATAACATTTTGAAGATCTTCAAAGATACATTGCAGTCTGCAGGGACTGCCATATAAATAAGGAGGCACCTTTTTTGTGTGCGATCTCTAATAACAATGTCTGGGTGGTTAGTTTTGATTGTTCTGTCTGTGTGTATTGTGTAGTCCCATAGAATTGTTACAGGTCCTATCTCCGTAACCGGGTCTGGGTGGTGTTCATACCACTTCCTTTCAGTTTCCTTCCCGTAGAAATTACAGATTTTCCAGTGCAGATATTGGCCCACTCTGTCATGCCGGGTTTTATATTCAGTAGGTGCCAATACCGGGCAACCTGATACAAGATGATCGATTGTTTCTGGGTAATTATCACAGAAGCTGCATTTTGGGCTAACCCTATATTTTAATATGGGTTCTTGATAATTTCTAGTTAACAAGCACTGATCCTGCGCAGCAAGGATAAAACCTTCAGTTTCCGCTTTCAACCCTGCACTACGTAGCCACTGATGGCTACGGGTTTTGTCTACATCAGGTTTGGTTATTATTATTATTATCATTCGATTTCTGCTATGGACACACTACCTACCAAGTCTGCGGAAAGACCTACATCAGGTTGGTGTGTTGTTATGGCCACATTTCATGTTAATTTTTTTTTTTTTTTTTTTTTTATCTCGATGGTTATTATTATTATTATTATTATTATTATTATTATTATTATTATTGTGATAAAAAGATAAATTGCTGAAAGTGTATTGTTGTATACGATGGAAAAATGTATGATTTAAGTCAACGTTTTCACAATAAAACTGGTATTATAATGACTGTCCGCTAGTATCTAAGTGTGTCTGGCTACTAGAGCGGCTAGGCAATCCTTACTGCAGACGCCTGCCCAGGCACATTTCTGTTTGTTCAACACCTACAGAGCTCACCTGTGGTTTATGCTGCAACTGTGCTGAGTGAACCTTAGTTACACTTTCTTCGAAAGAGCGCATTATCTGGCGTGATCAACGGGAAGGAAGCTACAAGAAACTGGTATGAACATCACCCAGACCCTGTCACAGGCATAGGACCTATAAACATTTTATTGAACTTTACAATACACCCAGAGAGAACAATCACATCTCATCGTGATCAAAGACCACAAGAACAGAATGTGCTTTCTTATTGGCATTGACAGTTCCTGTAGATTGTAATGTATCTTTGAAGATCTTCAAAAAGATACAAGAATTTTGAAGTGGAAATCTAAAAAAAGAAATGTGATACATAAGAACATCAATAACTCTAGTTGTAGTTGGAGCCCTCATATCGATTGGAAAACATCCCGAAAGACTCGTTGAAGGGATTCCTGGTAGCCCATGCCTTAACGAAATACTAAAAATTGTACTCACAAGTACAGCTCACACATTGCGAGGGGCTTTATTTATGTAAAATATGGGTAGTCATGGTTTTGGTTTTTTTAAAAGAAAAAAAGGATCAGTAGGAAAAAGTAATGAGGCTATTTCCGACCTTTAGGTCTCTGGTTGGGACCCGGAAAGAAATGTTTTTTTACAAGAGAAATCAAAGGAAATAATAATAATAATAATAATAATAATAATAATAATAATAATCTAGCCCTTAGGTAGTTACTCTTAAAACACGCTTACAATAGATTCCTATATCCGTGGAACATAGAATTTCATGAAGATGTTAAAAATCTCAAGATATGTGACATAACGAAAGCATTGGAAATTTGGAAAAAACAGAAAAATTTAGCACGAAACAAAGAAACGAGTGTTGTACTACTATGTGATAGAAATCCTCCTACTTGGCATTAAATGCTGGAAAATCTCCACGCAGAGGAAGTGGGATCTTGAGGCAAAAGAGATGTCGTTCCACAGGACACTGATGATAGTACTATGTACAGAGCATACAAGCAACGAAGATGTGTTATGGAAGATGGAAACAAAAGAACGTTCACACTTAAAATAATAAAAAGGGACTAGAAATTCCTAATGAGAAAGGAAGGCTGGGTATACTAAAGGCAAGAAGAAGGGTGGTAAACAGGGAGAAACGTAACATAAAATGTTAAAGAAAAAGATTATATGGCCATTTTAGTAAAAAAATATCAATGGAATGACGATGGAATCAACCCGGACATTGTTAGACAGAGGAAACATGAAGAAAGAAACTGATTTGCTCTTAATAGCGGTTTAAGACAATGCCCCGAAAATCAGTTAAGATAAAAAAAGACAAATGTTGACACAATATACTTGAATGAGGAAAATGATCCCCTAAGAACAATGCAAACAGAAGAATCTTGAACACATTGAGAAGGAAATCCACATTATCTCCTGAAGCGTTAAGATTTTAAACAGATAGCTCAATCCAGACTTTAAGACTAATTCCTGGATTCTTTTTCTCACTGAAACCAAACAGCATCTCTGGTCTTTCTTTTCAGTCTTTCGTTGCGGTCAAAACGGACTAGTCCATTATTTGTCTGAGATATTAGCAGGACGTAACCTATGTGCAAACTATGGAACAAACAGGATTACAAGATACGAACATTGCTGAATAAGAGGGTACCGTTATGGTAATTTACCCACGCACGCATGGACTCTCCCAGCTATAAATAGGAGCAGGTACTGCCTTTTAGAGTGGGAAATTTCCAGCAGTCAGCCGGACCGAACATTCTTGCAGTAACACTCTCGTTTGTATATGTTTGTATTACTGTTTCTGTTAATATATTTGTTTAGCTCAATTCCTCTCTTTGTGTCTTTATTTCTGGCCCCTAACAAGGCCACAACAGGTACTCAATTTCCTTCTATTATTGGAACACTCTGTAAAAATGCTCCAAAGATCATTGATGTAAAACTGAAAGAATTCGGGTTACTGGGAGGCGGGGTGATTGAAACGGCCCAATTCACTGTTAACGAAAAACACGATTGATTTGTATTCTGACGATGAGATAAAGTTAGAAATTATAATTATCCAGGAAAATAATTATTTTTATATTATTATTCATTTAATACAAGGTCCAAGAGCTACTCAAGGTAGAGGGTTACTGAATAAGTTTTTTAAGGACGTACAGGGAGGTGAATAGTATATGGGTATGTAGAATAGATAACGGTTGACCCTAGACTTGAAAAGATTACGATTGTAGTGGTCGGTGAAACTAAAGAATATAGTCTGTTTTAATATTTGTCATGAAAATGGGGATCGATAGGACAGTAAGGAGTTAGTAACGTTTCGTTTGTAAGAAAGGAGGTGCAGGGGAAATAAAATAGTAGCAGTAAACGTGGCTTAGAAGAAACTTCAATTTTCTGCAGTATTTATATTATTCGGATTATTGTCCTCATCTTTGTCGCCATATTTGTCATAACGTTTCGGCCGTTGTACGCTCCGGCCTTCTTCAGGTGGTTGGAATTTCGAACTGAACCCTTTATTTCGATCACTGGGGTAGACTGTTCTAGTTCCACGTGCCATGTTTGATGGATGTCAGTTATCAGTTATCTCCTGCTAATTTTCCCTCTGAAAGTTCTCCCCTGCCTGAACTCACACTCTTTGTGTTTGTCACTGGATCTAACCAACGCCTTTATCCACTGTGCCATGTTTCCTTGAGGACAATTTTCTGGCTGTTACTAGACCAATGATTTTTTTTTAAAATTTGGTTCTGCATGCAAAGCCAAATGATTTTTAATGCAGAAAAAAAAAATGTTAACGAAGTTGTCAATAAGATTACTGCATTGGCAACTGAGGGCGTGTGGCATATCAGTAACGGGAAGGCAAACTGCAGGAATAATGAATTCATGCTTCTCTTCGGAGAATAAATTAAGCATTAAGTTTCTCAGCCGGAATTCGAACTTCTTTCGACGATTTCATTCCGACAATCCTTACACCATTTCGTATCTCCATTTTATGCCGACCACGAGTCCCGAAATTTATGAAAGCGCCACATATGAGGCCAAGTCAAAAAATTATCCGCACTTTCACCATAAGATATCTTTAGGTTTATCACACAGCCTTCTGCTCATGCGTGCTTATAGTTGGTACTATTCCGGTCACGTGATCGAAGTTTGAGCATGATCGTGCCAGTTTTATCGCTGCCGTTACAGTGTAAACATGACCGCTCCGCTTGCAGTGTGCACCAAGGAGGAACAAAGCGCAGTGATCCGATTTCTCGGGTCGGTGGGATGAAATTAATCGGAGGCTGTTAACAGAATATGGCGACAGTGCACTACCGCTTAAAAGTATGTATGAGCGGATCGAGAAGTTTAGAAGTGGCCAGACAAGCGTGACGCGTGAAGAAAGAGCAGGACGCTCGTCAAGCTCCACCAGTGACGAGAAGATTCAGCAAGCGCGAGAGATAGTAATGGCGAACCGATGTGCTATCATCGATGAAGTAGCAGGTTCTCTGCAGATTCGGATCACTGCTCTTTGTTTCTCCCTGTTGCACACTGCTAACAGAGCGACCATGTTTACATTGTAACAGCAGTAGGAAAACTGGTCAAATTTCGCTAACGTGACCAGTTGGACAAACCTAAAGATATCTTATGGCGAAAGTGTAGATAATTTTTTACTTATCCTCGTATATTGCAGCTATACTATAATATGTGTTGTATAGTTAATTCATTCCTCGTCAAGCTGATTTTCAATAACAGTTTTTCTTCTCCAAGACTGGTTGTCTAACCAGGTCTAAATGCCCCAATCTGTCCTATTATTTACAGAGGTTTCATTCTCCTCCACGTGTTGCCTTAACAGGGCTGAAGGGCCCACTTTGCTCTATTATTTACGGAGGTTTGAATTCTCAGTTTTTCTTCTAGAGAAGGTTAAAGGTTACAGAGATTTCCTTCTCCTAGACTGGTTACCAGCCAGGACAAGCTATTTAAAGCATAGATGGAGAACGATGGATTCATGCCTTTTCCAAGAGTATTTCTGAAAAGTGAACAAAATAGACTCAGTCAGAATTTGAACCCGACAGGCCGACTCCAATTTTTACGATGATAACCGCTACGCTACCGGCACCCCATGTTAATTAGTATGATAAAGAAACGAAAGTTTTTGCACTTCAAATTTCTTATTTCATCTGTCATATCGTGATTTTTCTATTATGAATCATGTCCCGTTTAATAACATTTAAAATCATTTATTCTCTGCTTTTTTGTTGCTTTTTACCTCTCATTAATACCATTACGAAAAGCCATGCATATGTCGTAGTAGTAGTAGTAATGATGGTTTTAATGTCCGCCCTCAGGATCGATGTGATTATAAAATTCAGATAAGAAATCTATCAATGGAGATCCTGTCTTGCAGACAGTTTGAACAAAAAACATTTCATTTTAGAATATTTATTTATTTTCATATTAATTCATATTTCTAATTCGGATTTTGTCGCGCGATGAAAAACAGAGACAAAAAACGTCAAGGAAATTGTCGTCTGCCAGAGGCAATGTTGTTCATCAGACAGAAAGCCTGAAATGTCTCGGTTATAGATTGTTTGCTTGTTTGCTTACGTGAAATCTTTTCTTTTTACTTTTTCTTATTTATTGCTTTTTCGCTACATCGTCATTGCTTTTCTTTTTTTCTCTCTTTTGAACTTGTAAATATTTCCTAATAACCATCTTCTTCTTCTCCTTCTCTTTCTTCTTCAACTTCTTCTTTTCTTCCTACACTTTTCTCTTTTTCTAATCTTGCTTTTACCTTCTTTTCTTCTTCTACTTTCTTTCCTTTCTACTCTTTTTTTCTAAGCTTCTTTTTACATTCTTTTCTCTCTCTCTCTCTCTCTCTCTCTCTCTCTCTCTCTCTCTCTCTCTCTCTCTCTCGCTCTCTCACTTCTTCTTTTTCCTTCCTTTGTACTCTTCTTTCTCTTTTTTCTCTTCCTTTTTCTGCTCTGTTTTATTCATCTTTCCTTACTTTACTTTCTTCTTATTTTTTGTTTTCTTTTTTCTCTCTTTCTTTTTCTTCTTTTCTCTTTCTTCTTTCATTTCTATTCTTCTTTATGTTTTTTAATCTTTTTGATCTTTTTCTTTTCTTCTTCTCGTTCTTCTGCTTAGCTTTCTCTATTACTTTATGGTTTCTTTTTCATAAAATCGCTTCCAATTAATTCTTTTAAAAAAATCATCTTCCTCCTCTGTTTTCCTTCTCCTTCAACATTTTTATAATCTCTTTCTTTTCTTTCTTTGTCTTCTTCACATTTCCAATTTCTTTTCTTACAGTCCCACCCTATCCCTCTCCTTTTCCTTCCAATCTTTCGGAATGATCTTATCATTTTAACCTTCTTCTTCTTCTTCTTCTTCTTCTTCTTCTTCTGAAATATCATCATCATCGTCGTTATCAGACTCACTTTTCTCTCCTTTTTCTTTCCCAAACTTTCCGTTGTTTTAATTCTTACTCATTTTTCCCCCGCCCCCTGTCGTCATCCCTCATCGCTCCCCCCCACCGACATATTCTGACTCAATTAAATAAAATCTGCCCGCTTGAATATTTTTATTTTATTATTTTGAATATTTTATTTTTATTTATTTATTTTTTTAAATCAATGAACTTGAATTAACCAATTCCTTTCTTTTGTCGTCTGTTCGCCTCTCGGGCCAGCTGAGTTCAGTCGGCTCGTTAACCATTCCCAAGTCCTCACTGCATTCGTTTTCTCCCCCCACCCTCTCTCTCAGTCTCTCCAGTGTCCCACCTCGCTTTCTTTATCTACTTATCGCTTATCTCTTCTGGGTCCTTTTTATTTTCTTTCTTTCTTGATTGCTTTAATCCATTTTCTCTCTCAAACTGAAATTCTCTATTTCGCATCAACTGATATATCGACGAACAGATATGAGTGTGGATCAGTAAGTCCATAACCTGATAAATTGGGATCTGAATTTTACAGTGTATAATGTTCCATTAATGTGATTAATATACACCATTGAATGAAGATGTTTGAAAATAAATATTTGTTTTTATAAAGCAAGTGTTTTCAATTTTTCATTGTTAGGTTATGGAATTACCGATTACAAAGACACGCACACACACACACACACACAGACACACATACACACACACACACATACACACACACACACATATATATATATATATATATATATATATATATATATATTCCTGGTGTGATTCATACCTAGCTATTCATACGGATAGCCAATAATTCCGTGTTTATCGGTTCTGTTGGTGTTATGTCCTCGGCTTTTGGTTCAGTCCCGTGTCTATTATCCTTGATTATATTTTGAACAATAAAAAATCTTAAAAAATGTAAATCTTTTTTTTTTTTTCCATCAAGACATTCATTTCTGATGATGGCCATGTTAGCCGAAACTAGTAGAGGAATCTAAATGAAATAATAATAAAAATGAAGGAATATTACTATACAACCCAGTGTGTCTGAAGATTTCAATTTTTTGATATTTTTTATTGTTCAATATATATATATATATATATATATATATATATATATATATATATATATATATATATATATAAAAATAGTAATACTCGTTTGAAAACATCGGTTATCTCAACTTGTAATGTAACAAATTGATGTCCGAGGAAAAAATTGGAAATAAAAAAAAGAAAGAACCAAGAACATAACACTGTACGAATCCTCTCATCAAGTGCTTGAGCTCCAAATCCAAAGAAAAGACAAAATGAGTAAAAGACTAAACATAAAGTGCTCAATACACTAAGTAGAGCAAAAACTAAAATAATCCTAAGGAGCCAGGAAAACCTACCTAGGTTTCACCTAAATGGATTTTCAGGTTAAAACTGGCTAAAAAGGAAAATAATGGAACAATATTTATTGACAAAACCAAATAAAACCATGACCACGTGACAAAAAAAAACCCAATAACAACCACGTGAAACTTAGGTAAGTTATTCCTGGCTCTTCAGGATTTATTCCATTTATCCTTGCTCTTCTTAGCTTATCGAGCACTCTACGTTTTAGCTTTATTACTAGCTTGGGTTTTTTCTTTCGACTATAAACTTAAGGAACGGGAATATTTATTTCGCCCTGTTCGGATGTTTAGAGTTCTTTCTTTTTTCCAATTTTTTTCTTCGGGTACCAATTTGTTTTGATATACTTGCAAGTTGTGCTATCCGAGGTTTTTTACCAACCGAGTAGCACTAGTATAATAATAATAATAATAATAATAATAATAATAATAATAACAACATACACACACACGCACGCACGCACACACACACACACACACACACACACATATATATATATATATATATAAGCAAGTGTAAATGGATATAAATCCGACAGAATGAAGAAATTTTGAAAAAACAAACAAAAATCATCAAATGTATTAAAGCGTCGCCTATGTGACGACAGACGTTTCCATTTTAAACCTTTTTCAAGGCAATATTCATCATTTTAAAATTTTCAATTATCTGTTCTGGAATAAAAACACAAGTTTTATGTCCATCGTATTTGTCATATTGAACTGAATTGTATTTTGATGAATATTGTCTTGGTCAAGGTTTAATAAACCGAAACGTCAGACGTCGACATTTTTTCATTTAACTACATTTAAGGATTTTTGTTTGTTTTTTCAAAATTTCTTCATATATATATATATATATGCTGATGAGTCCCAAAATAGGACGAAACAAACGTTCAGTGCTTTCTGCATTCTGTTGAGGATTCTTCTAGACTAAATTACTTAGAATTTAAAACTTATCGTTTCTACATCTTATAATTATAACCGACAACTCTATCTATAACCGCTATATATATATATATATATATATATATATATATATATGTCCATCAATAAGAACATTACTTCAATCTGATGAGAATGAAACACGTTACATAGAATTTTTTTTCTACTTTCTCATTCAATTTCACGCACACAAACACGCACAAACACACACACGCATATATATATATATATATATATATATATATATATATAATGATAATATTAGAGATCAGTATGGATATTTCCAAAAGGATATAAATGTAGGGAGAGCTTAATGTCAGAGACAGAGCAATAATTATTATTATAAAAGGCATAAACACTTAAAATTTCATGAGGTTATATTCATTTTGTTAGCATCTTTAAAAAAAGACCCAATTCATCAGACAAATCTAAAAGAAAACAGAAAATATTTCTGGATAAAAGGGTTGTAAGCTCTTTAAGACACAACGGCGGAGGATAACGGCTATTAACTTGTCGCTCCAAAATGCACCTCAAATGTTCAATAATATTGATATCTGGAGATTGGGGAGGCCACTCCATATGTTCTAGCTCACTTTCATGCTCTTCGTACCAATTCTTAACCACTCGAGTGGTATGTATTGAAGCATTATTTTCTTGGAAGACGCAGTCACCATCAGGGAATAAAGTCTGGGCCATTGGATGAACATGATCTCCCAAAATGTTCAGGTAATCTTTGCTGTTGATTCTACCATGCAGGGCAACTATTGGACTGAGACATTTCCATGATATGGCGGCCCAAACTATCACTGATCCACCTCCATGCTTCATTGTTGGAAGAAGGCAGTCAGGGTTGTAAGCTTTAGGCTGCCTCCACGTATAAACTCAACCTGAAGTTGGGAAAAGAGAAAAACTGGACTCGTCTGAGAATATGACTTGCTTCCATTGGTTTGCAGACCAGGCATTGTAATGTCTGCACCACTTCAACCTCTTCTGAATGTTACGAGTGGAGAGAAGAGATTTCCTTACGGCGGCTTTTCCATGATATCCAGCCTTATGGAGCTCACGACGAACAGTTTTAGCAGAAACTGAACTATTCAACTCAGCTGTCACTTTGGCCGCAGTAGTCCGATGATTTTTTTGCCACAGTGCGTTTCCATGTAGTCGGTGCCTTTCAGTAAGTTTGCAATGTCCGGCCCGAATTGCTACGGTTGCTAGAGGTTTTGCCCTGTTTCTCGAATAGTTCTTGATATGGTAGCTCTTGAAAAACCAAACACTTCAGCAACCTTAGTGATCGAGGCTTCTGCCATCGAAGCTTCAACAATTTTAGCTAAAATTTTACTAAATTCTATAAATAAATAAGACAAATACAGTAAATTAGATAAATAAACGTATTTACAATAGATATAACCAGTAATTACGAAGTTTTGGTTAAATTTCATAATATAATAGGTCTTAGAAATATAGGAGTGGAATTTGAACCTGTTGCAATCATTTTGTCCAACACCTGTATGTATATATATATATATATATATATATATATATATATATATATATATAAGGCAAAAGTGATAACTTTTTTTATTAGCGCATTTCGTCCCTTGAAGGATATTAGGAAAGGACAAAACGCGCTGCGAAAGAAAGCTTTTTTTTCTTTATTTATACTGTCTTTTTACAGTTATAGTTTTTATTTGTATTTGAGATTTTACAAGCACACACACACATACACACAAACACAGACACACATACATATATATATATATATATATGTGTGTGTGTGTGTGTGTGTGTGTGTGTGTGTGTGTGTGTGTGTGTGTGTGTGTGTATAAAATATAAATAAATATATATATATGTATAATTATTTATATATTATATGCGCAGTACTTATTAGAAAGCGCTCAATATCAGAGATAGAGCTAACATATTTGGTTGGATAGATGTGAGTTTGTGACCCTGGGTTTCACGCTTTAGCGATCGTCAGACAAACTGATTCATTTTTTAAAATTTCAACATAGAAATGCGTATGTATAGACACAACACCACCCGTATACATACATATGTCATATCCGAAACTGCCCACATATGTTTATATATGTATGAGTCCCGACGGACGACCAAGTATGTATATGTGTCTGCATACGTCGATGTTTGCGTTAGTACGATGACAAAACAACGAAGTTTCCCCCACCACTTCCACAATAACACCAATACACGCAATCTACATAAACCCAATTTTTTTAAAAAATTAATCAATTTGTCTGACGATCGCTAAAGCGTGAAACCCAGTGTCACAAACTCACATCTATCTATCCAAATATATAAATATATATATATATATATATATATATATATATATATATAGGCAGCAAGCATTCACCTAAACAAGTTTGATTAAAAAGAACCGACAATGTCTGTCAATTTAATTACTTATTAAATTTTTTTGATTAAATTTTAGATGACGTGTTGGGCATTATGAACTTTGGACAGTTTATCCACAACTTCGAGCCTCAATATTCAACACTTTACCCGAAAATTGGAAAAATAAAATAAAAATTAAACAGACAATGTCAGTTCTTTTTAATCAAACTTATTTGGATAAATTACTTATATATATATATATATATATATATATATATATATATATATATATATATATATATATATATTTATATATATATATATATATATATATATATATATATATATATATATATATATATATATATATATATTTAGTTGGATTGATGCGAGTTTGTTAATATGATAACTCTATTGCTGATATGTTAGCTCTATCACTGATATTGAGCGCTTTCAATAAGTACCATGCATATATAATATATAAATAATATATATAAAAATTCCATATACACACACACGCACAGATATATATATATATACATATATATATATATATATATATATATATATATACATTTCATATATATATATATATATATATATATATATATATATATATATATATATATATATATATATATATATATATATATATATATATATATATATATATATATATATATATATAGTTATAGGGATAGATAAATCAAACGACTAGATATAAGCAAAGCGTATACACGCGTGCTGGTGTGCATAGGTGGGCAAGCAGATGAATTGTCAACAAATATATACATGAGGTGTACACATAATAATGCTCGATGTGGTTAGACAGAGCAAAGGTATATATTAATTAGCACATATACGTGTACCTATGTTTTGGTGTGCGACTTAAGCTTCGCTGAAATACATATATATATACAAAGATAAAATTATGCTTAACAAGAGTTAAGCCAAAAGGAAGTGGATATTTTTAAAATAAAGTGTTCACTGCGTGGCTCAGTAAATATGCAGAGCAAATAATCACACAAAAAAACAACAATATTCAACAATACGACCCTGGTTTCAAACTTACGCTCTCATCCGGTAGAATAACAAATAATAAAATTCATTCTAAAAATTACACGTTTAAATGGGGCGAGGTGACGTAAGAAAAAGAAAATGTATAGTTGGATACATATTCATCCAGGTCTATGCAAATTTAGTGTGTTTTTGTAGTGTGTCTACACTTAGACATAATCTCAGATCTTTCGTTCAAAAGCGCGTCTTTGTTCGGGTATGTTATAGTAGCAAGCTTCTCCTCTTGGTAGAGCCTACAAACGCCACTGTTAAAGATGCGGACCTTAACACTTCTCAAGAAAGTCCACTTGTTCCACTTACCT
This sequence comes from Acanthosepion pharaonis, assembly GCA_903632075.3. Lineage (NCBI taxonomy): Eukaryota > Metazoa > Mollusca > Cephalopoda > Sepiida > Sepiidae > Acanthosepion > Acanthosepion pharaonis. The sequence continues at coordinate 2,735,994 of CAHIKZ030005157.1, read as the reverse complement.
TTAAAATTCAACACATGCTTTGATAGCTTGGTGCAATGTCTATTTCTCCAGCTTGAACGAAGAGCTGTGATTGTATAACCTTTTCTTAAATTCACTTTCCGTACATCCCACATAGATCTTATTCTTCCCACCGAAATCCTCCACCTCTGCTTTATAAATTACACCCGTGGAATTACAAGCGCCATCCAACGGACACTTGCTTCTATCTCTGCAGTTACAAGGGTTGATGTTGGTGTTGTTACTACGATCATCTGTTTTGGAATTCCTCCAATTACATTTCTTAATAATTTTGTCTAAATTTTCAGTACAACAATAACTCAATTTCACATTAGTTTTCTTAAATATTTTATGTAGCTCTGAACCTTTTACGAAATGTTTAGCGAATAATTAAATTTTTTTTTTCAATATTTGTTCTTACATTTAAATGAAACGGCGAGTTGAACCAGATAATTCCCCCTTTTTCTCTTTTTTGCTTTTATTCATCAATTGATGATTCAACTGAGGGTTGAAATTTAATTTTACTTTTTGCCCCAATGCCGCTTCATACTCTTTTTTTATTCAATTCAAAAATCTCCTTGGATGAGGAATTTCTTGATAATCTACATTCAATCCCTTTTGGGATGTGCTCAATAACACATTTAGACGGATAGACTTAGACTTAATATATTTCAGCATCGTATTAGCCTCCGGATATCCTGGAGCAATGGATAGCGGCTCGGATTGAGGAATCGGAGAGCCGAGCTCGAATTCCAGTCGAAACCATTACATTCACTTTCGTGCTAATACCCTTGGGAAAGGTATGAATCCTTTTCTTCTCCCCCACCCCCGCATAGCAGGATAGACTGGGTTCTATAGCCTTGGCTGGCAACTGGTTTGCTGCAGAAAATCTGCCTCGTCAGTTATGTATCGAAAGATACATGATCGCCTAAGTGTGTATCACGCATGGCACAGAACTGATGGAGAGACAGTGCCGGTTTGGAGATCATATATATATATATATATATATATATATATATATATATATATACTGTTATATTAGAAGATACAAGTTACTATTACAAAATTGCAAATTTTGTTTCGACGTTTAAATCACGTCTCATCAGGTAGTTAACTATCTTTACAATTTTGTAGTAGAACTTGCATGTTCTTATGTAACAGTATATAATAAATATTTAGTGCTCTACTCTTGTATTGAGCCCTCTTTAAAATAATATGAACGTTTGAATTTTATTCTTTTCGTTCTTTTATATATATATATATATATATATATATATATATATATATAAGCATTGTCCGCACACACAGACTCATATATCTGGATAGTGGGTGCTTAAAATAATGTGCTGGTCAGCATAGTTATTTTGCAGACCATTTGATATATTGGGTGAGTCCGACCTTTCCTCGATCGATAATTATAAAAATGTTTTGCAATCCAGGCCTCAAATTAACAAACAGTCCTCCAGATATGCGTTTTTATTATTATTATTATTATTATTATTATTATTTCCTTTGATTTCTGTTGTATACACATTTCCTTCTGGGTCCCAACCAGAGACCTAAGGTCAGAAATGGCTTCATGATATTTTCCAGTGATTATTTTTTTTAAAACCTGAGATCACATACACTTTTTATTGATAAAACTCTTCGTAATGTGTTAGCTGCACTTGTGAGTACAATGTTTTTGTATTTCTTTAAGCATGGACTAACAGGAGTCCCCTTCAGTGAGTCAGTTGGAATCTTTTCCTCGCTATCCAAGGGCTCCAACTACAACTGAAGTTTTTGATGTCCTCATGTGCCACATTTTTGAGATTCCTATTTCACGGTCCTTCTATTTTGATAGTTTTTTGAAGATCTTCAAAGATATTGTAATCTGTATATTAAAATCCCATAAAATTGTTACAGGTCCTATGTCGGTAACCGGGTCTGAGTGGTATTCATACCAGTTCCTTGCAGTTTCCTTTCCGTAAAATTTACGGATTTCCCAATCCATATATTGGCCCACTCTGTCATGCCGGGTTTTATATTCTGTGGGTGCAATACCGTGCAACATGATACAAGATGGTCAACTGTCTCTGGATATTTATCACAGAATCGGCATTTTGGGCTAACATAATTTTTTAGTATCTGTGCTTGGTAAGTTCTAGTTAACAAGCATTGGTCCTGTGCAGCAATGATAAAACCTTCAGTTTCAGCTTTTAACCCTGCTCTACTTAGCCACTGATGGGTACGGGTTTTGTCTACACAATCTTTTGGGATACGGTAGAATATTGACCGTGAAGAGGTTTATCTTGCCATCGTTTCTGTATCTGGTCGATTACATTTGCCTTGGCTTTCTCTTTTAAAGTTTTTTGCAGCTGTAGTAGGTGTATTATGTTTTACTTGCATTTCTTCAACCCTTTGAAACTCCATTTTGAACTTTTTGTCTTCCTTTATTACTGAATACAATTTCTTACTTCTCTCATGTTCTTTGACACACATCATCATCCAGTCTTCTGTAGTTTTCAAGTATCTGTGAATGCCGATTGTTGTCGTTTTGTAATACAATTCTAGTTGAACTAATCCTCAGCCTCCTTCGGATCTGAGCACATACAGGCGACCAACATCAGATGATGCATGCGATGGCACGGGAGAAGCTTTCTTGTATGCAATAACAGACGCACAAGTCTATAGTATTCTTTTCTTACTTTCTCCTTCATTTGGGTATGCTGTATTTCATCTCCTTCGCTAATTCCAAGGTACCTATAGGCTTCTTCTTGTTCCAGTCCCCTAATCTTTGTGGCAAAATCTAAATCTCTTGAGTGTGTTTCTGTAATCCTCCCTTTCTTGAATGTTAATTTTGCACATTTATCTAATCCGAAATCTATACCTATGTCGTCACTGGAACATTTTACAGTATTTAGGAGACCCTGATGTGTAATACCTTCAGTGATTCATTTTGGGATTTCATCGGGATTATTAATAAGCATTGATAAAGTTTGCGCTAGGGTTTTACGGGTTGATGACGGATGATAGAGACAAAAATTGGGAACCTTTTCATTTCCTGGAGATTTCTATGTTGAGGATTTCTTTAGAGATTGCCGAACATTGTTCTTGGTTATATTTTCCCATTCTTGTAGAGGTTTATGCATCATTCGTTCTTCTTCTCCTTGGATCCATTCTGAATTGAGGTTATATTCCTTTGGACGGCTCACCAAAAATTTATACACTTTTTCAATAGATGTTATTTTTCACACATAATTGCCATGACTGAAATAACATGATCCAATAGAGAAATAAATTTTCACCAATAACACTGATTTATTTACTGCTGACTTTGATCCGTCTTAATGAAACACCCTTATATATAATCCGTCTTAATGAAACATCCTTTATTTAAACCGTTTTTGGCATTGATCTATTCTGGGATTCCATTGGGATTATTGATAAGCATTGATAAAGTTTGAGCAAGTGTTTGGTCGATTGATGACAGATAATAGAGCCAAAAATTGGATATCTTGTCATTTTCTGGGGATTTTCATTTTTGAGATTGTGTTAGAGCTTCTTGGTTATATTTTCCCATTCTTATAGAGGTTTATCCATCATTCCTTCTTCTTCCCGTCGGATCCATTCTGCATTGGACTGCTCCATATATTCTCTTCAAATTTCTGCTCTTTTTCAATAGATGGTGGCCTTTTGACAGCTATAACTGCATTTCCAATTCTCCTGTAAAATTTCTTAAGGTCTGTTTGGAATATCTTATTATGGCGATAGAACCAACAACGATTTTCATATTCTCTTGTTCTCTGTGACTTTAACTGAAGTTTCTGTTTTAGTATTTCCTTGATTGGTGGAATTTCATTTAGTAATTTAATTTTATATCTCCACTTGATCTTCTTGCATTTGCGTGTTGAGACATTTGGTTTTCTGGAGATCTCATTTGGTATCGATAATTCACATCAGATTTCCTTTATTTCTCGCTTCTAATTTGCCTTCTAATCTGTCCCTGCGAACATTGGCAAGCATGTTTGCGTCGAGATAGGGTCTTATTCCATTTCCTACCATAGGTCTCCATAGTTGGTATGTCCAATCCGTGATGTTCTTTTGTGGATATTCAAGTGCATTGAAAAAGGATGTCGTATTATGTTGATATGCTTCGCGAGTCCGTTTCGTTCGCTTTATTTTTATTAATTGATCTGGCATCGAGTCATTTGGTCCAAGATTGGGACTTATCCGGATTTGGTGACCAGGTTGTCGGAAGAATTTGTTCCAAATTTTTCAATCCCAGACTGGTTCCACTCTGAGTGACGCGGCCCTTGCTGACGCGGGTGACTTTTATTTCGCACGATGTCCCTGCGAATATTGAAAAATCATATTTAGGTTGAGATAGAGTCTTTCTTATTTCAGTTCCTACTATAGTTCTCCATATTTGGCATGTCCGATCCGTGATGTTCTTTTTGTGGATATTCAAGTGCATTGAAAAAGGATGCCGTAACATGTTGATATTCTTCGCTAGTCCGTTTCGTTCGCTTTATTTTTACTAATTGATTTGGCTGAGAATAATCCGGATTGGGTGGTCAGGTGTCTCATTTTTGAGTTTGTTCCAGTGACAGATTTTTTGGTCCCTGACTGCTTCCTTTCTGACGGACGCGGTTCTTGTTGACCCGGGTAACGGCCAATCCGGTATTAGTATTTGTTTTTAAGCATCTTGATTTTTTTCTCTTTTTTTTTTTTTGTGTGTGTGTGTGTGTTATCCAAGGGGTAATTTTGTTCAAGATACCAGCACTTGACCAAGACAAAAGAGCTTGCCCTACCCATGAAATATGGATGGGGAGTTATATTTAGATACCCAGCGTTCAAGAGTTCATCTAGTACAGGGAGGTAACATAGGGATATGGAAATGGTCTTGACTATAATAATTTTTAACAGTACAAGTCGCAATGACCATTACCAGACGAAAGGTCAAAGGTGGACATACATTTGGGGTTATCACGAAAAAAATTATTTTATTAGAAATTAAAGTAAAATAAAGTCAAAGAGACTTAAAATGAAATTAAAAATAGATTAAAAATGTAATTTCCAATTAATTGTATAAAACTTCACATAGTTTAGATATTGAAAGGCGAAACCAGTGTGACATCGGGCAAAGATTAAAATGTTCAACTTGCTCACGCCAATAACAGTGATAATAATCAAACTTTATAAGGTAGATCACCCCCACCCCTGAACGACAGGTTAGCGGAAGGGTCAATAAGGAATTCATTAAACAGGGGAAAAAAAACAAAGAAAATACAAAAGATTCTACATTTGGGGTTATTTCTCACCCTCCTCATACTACGGGACCCTAAAAAATAAGATTCTCACTCAAAAAAGTTTGTCAAAAAGAACATGGCCGAATTAGCACACTAAAACAAGGAAAAAATACATCATCAGCAAATAAGATCCTTACCCATGTGCATACATGTACGTACACACACACATATATATATTGTTACATTGAGATATGTTTTCTACCTGTTGTATATATATATGTGTGTGTTTATATATATATATATATATATATATATATATATATTATTAGATTGAGATAAGTTTCCTACTTGTTTTTTATTTTATCTTACCACACACACACACACACACACACACACACACGCATACGCACACACACACACACACACACACACACACACACACACACATATATATATATATATATATATATATATATAAGCTGTATACACACACACACACACACACACACCGACAAAAATACACTATTCTTAGATCAAAAGCGAAATTCATTTACGGAAAGTTCGGCTGGAAGTGCGAAAAAAAAACAAATTTAAATAATTAAAGTTAAATAAATTCAGAGACTTAAGATAAAATTAAAAACTAAAGAAAAATATAATTCTAAATTAATTGTATAAAAGTTATTATTGTTGTTATTATTATTGTTATTATTATTGTTATTATTATTCATAAACTGCAATATGCCCGTTCGTTGTTTATTACTTCAATTTATTCCTATTTTTCTATCTTTCTTTCATTCCCTTCTCCAGTTCAGCAAGATAAATTTATTTCCTTTTATTAACTATTCAGTTAGGCGAAAAAACAATTTTGATCGCCACAGATTCTGTCAAAGATGTCGGCGATGCGGGGAGAAAACTGACGAGGCTGTTGGAGTTAAACTAAAATAGAAAAATGATCCTGTCAGAAATTACATTGCTAAAATATGAAAAGAGCAAAGAAAGTAAAATAAAACGCATATAACTTGAGGCAGGCGACAGACAAACCGGAAGCGTTTAGTGGATACTTCCGGCATTAGTAAACAATTTACAAACACGCGCCAAAATTGGCCCCAAGTCACGCAAGCTTTTTATTGGTTAAAACTCGAGAAAAGGCCGACAGCCATTGCACGGAATTCAACTCGACGCCATCATATAAAACCACCGGAAATAATCAACTTTTTCCGTTTTATTTTCTATTGTATCATTTTATCGAAAATAAATTTAATACTGATTTTTTTTTCTTCTCTCAAACCATATTTGAATTTAAAATTATATTTTCTGCTTGTCTTTCTCTATGCAATGCTGAAAATTACATGTATATTTTGCGATACTTTTGGTTAAATTTTTATTTTTTTATTATAAATTTTTGTAAAAGATTCTTTGAAATTGTAAAGCGATATAAATGATCACGTAATATTTTTTAACCAAACGCGCATAAAAGAAATATAACTGTCTAAATATGCAATATATATATATATATATATATATATATACGAAATCGGTTGGCTTCAATGTCTGCTTTAATATATACACACGCTGTATCGCTGATATTGAGCACTTTTATTCATAAATATAGCATACCTAAAACTATACTTTTATCAGATATATATATTACATATATAAGTTATATATTATATATATATATCATGTATATATATATATATTTGCATATATATATATGTATTATATATATAAATATATATATACTAGATATATATATTGCACATATATAGATATTACATTGCATTTTTATTCATAAATATACCATTCCTAGAAATATATATATATATATATATATATATATATATATATATATATATATATATATATATATATACATTGTAATATATATATTATATATATATATATATATTACATTGAGGTCTATTTGGATTTATATCCTCCTTGAAATTATCCTACCTATCATCAATATATATATATATATATATATATATATATATATATATATATATATACATACACAAATATAAAAAGAAGGAAGAAAAAAAATTCCAGCGTTCAAACATTAATTATAACAGTGCTCAATACAAGTGTAGAGCAATAAATATTTATTATACACCGTTACATTAGAACTTGTAAGTTACTACTACAAAATTGTACATTTTGTTTCGGCGTTTAATAAACAACGTCTTATCAGATAGTTAACAATTATGTTAATTTTATTTAAAATTAAAATTTATGAAACATCACTTCATTTTTAGTTGTTGGAAAATTTTCCATGCAAGCTAAAAAGGATTTTATGAAAATAAAAAAAGGAAAGAAAATAAGACACTAATAAAAAGAAAAGGAAGAGGAAAGTAAAGAAAAGCAAAAGAAAGTATAAACAATTAACCCTACTACCGAGAGAATAGAAAGGTAAAAGAAAGAAAAGTGTATATTCGAAATTGCACACATACAAAGGAAGAGGAAAGTTAAGAAAATGACATTTGAGAAGTTAGTGATACGAGTTAAGCCAATGAAATTATGTTGAAAAAGAGAATTCAAATTTGAACGGAAATGAAACGCCAACAGATAACACATTAGCTACAATGTCGCCGTTTCAAATTTTATGGCATTTTTATTGAAATCACATATTCAAACAATATTGATAATATCGCATAAGAAGAGTAATGATTAAGTTATGAAGTTTAGCAAGATTATAAGGTTAATTCCTTAGCCTTACAATCTTGCTAAACTTCATAACTTAATCATTACTCTTCTTATGCTATATTATCTTTATATAAACATTTTAATGTTATCATCAGTGATTTATTCTAGTTTTAAGTATCATATTAGTTAAAATTCGTAAATTACTGGTGGTATGCTTAGCCTTGAATTGGCTTATTATTAATATTATTATTTTTCTCTTGCTGTATTGATAATTGTTTTTAATTTAAATTTAATATAAAATTACAGAAGTTTAAAATTTATTTTGTATTCTAATTTATAATGTAAGATTGGTTTTGTTAAGTATTGTATTGCTTCTTAAAGTGACCTTTATTTACGTTCTATGGATAATTTTTGAATATGTGAAATATGTCAAATCCGGCAGAGTTCAGATTCGTCTTTCCGGATTCCAGGTCAATAGAAATGTCTCAGAATCTTATCACAAGTCTTATTTATACGCAGATAACCCACCAGAGGAATTTTATGGGCTATTCTCACTATCTCTGGTCAATAGGTTTTGGGGATGACGACTTCGTAGACCACTGTCGAATCTTCCGAAACTGGGACACGTGGAGGTCCCCAATCCGTATCCGATTGGAACTTCGGCAACGGATAACTAAAAACCAGGATGATTACGGGATATCTCCCTTATTCTATCACTATCTGTTTCCTTGATAGGTGTTATGGTCCGGTTCCTTGTACCACGGTGATAGTCCAAAGTAGAAACAATAAAGAAGAACTCGAACACAGGTATGGAATAACACAGATATATTACAAACAGGAATATATACAGAGAAGTAGAAAGTGTTAGTACGAACAATCAGGTTTAGTAGGGAGAACAATGTAGTCTCGACCAGTATCACTATTTCAATGTCTTGCAGTAATTGCCTGAACGCGACTCTGTTTCGGACTGCCTCTGACTCGACTGACTGACTCCTGACGGACTTCACTCCAGACTTCAGACTGAACGTTATTTAGTCACCCCCCCCATACGAGGGCATCATGTGGTACAAGGCCGGTTTAACGGGGGATCTCCGAGCCCGTGGGCTTGGCCAAAAATATGCCCTTTGAACCCGTATAAACGGGTTCAGGGTCGGTTTACCTCCCCGAAAGAGACTCCGCCCTTCGGCGAAGGCTCGTTCGGGTTCCTCCCCGCCCGAAGGCAGAGAGTTCAACCGATCAGCCGTTCAGCCGGTCGCCCGACTTCGGACTGAACTCTCTGCTTCCTCTTGAGGCGCAGTGTTTATTACGTATGGAATATTCGATTATGTTATTATGGGTAAGGTCCCATAACAATAGGGAAACATCCAAAGCGGGCCCTATATTACCAAAGCTATTCTCTCTCGCTAGACTATCAGTAGGACAATTAAAATCCATATCTGGATTTTTAAAAAGTTTGGAACAGATCGATCGTCTCGTCTTTCGCTCCACAAAATTTCTCTTTCCTTGCTTCTTCTTTAACCTGTGCCATAATCACGGCACACAAAGGAAATATATCAGGGTTCTTTTCCTCGATCTTCTCAGTTTCTATCGAGGTGACCGGTTCTAGCACTACCTTGGGATGGATGGTTATCTTCCCACCAGCTAGCTCCTTCCCTAATAATATGGATACGCCTTTTATAGACAGCGTAGGAACAACCCCAATACCAATGGGTCCCGACATTAGGTCTGACAAAAGATGAACTCGATGTAGTGAGATACTAGCATAATTATTACTGAGGCCGATTGCAATGGGTATTCTTTTAGTGGTATCGCCGACAAGCAAAACAGACCCATCAGACACAAATGGCCTATATTCCTCCCTAACATCGTCCTGGGTATGATGCTAAGCTACATCCGCACCCTGGGTAAACTACGTCCAACAGCAAGGCATCTAACCCGTTAATTTCTGGTGTTCCCAGGTCCACCCTGACTCGGGATGGCAGCACTTGTTAGGGTCCCAGCTATGGGCAAATAGTTAACCAACAAACAGTACAAGAAACACTTTTGTAAAACAATTATTACCAGCAATAAATTTTTGAAGAAAAAATAATTACCAGCAGTACATTTTTGAGAAAATAAATATTGCGATCAATAAAAATTGTCGGCATTAAATAACCGATTGAGGTTGATATGCTGTGAACCAAACCAAACCAAACCAAACCTCCCTAACATTTTCAACAACAGATATTCTATCCGGCACAACTCGATTAGAAAAACTAGACCCTGGGGTTTATTTTGGCTTAATACCTTGGACTTATTATTTCCTTTGGTCCAGCAATTTGACACAGTGTGCCCGACATTGTTACAGTATTGGCAAATCGGGAGTTTCCGGTCCCATCTATTTACTTGCCGAGGTCCTGACGACTGGCAATTATTCTTTGTGGATTTGTACCACTTGAGTTTGTATTGGTGCTTTTATACGAGTTAAATGGACCTCATGACTGGTCTAACTTGGAACTTGGACCAGAACTAGACCCAGGTTTTGGGCCAGGACCGCTTTCAGGTTTAAAGGAACAGTTGTATTTCGGTTTCCTGCGTTAAAGCATATTCGTCAGTGTGAGCGGCCATTTTGTCCACAGTAGTTACCTTTCTCTCCTCAAAGTATGTCTTTATATTATCAGGGAAACCCTCCTTAAATTCTACCATGAGAATCATTTGCCTTAACCTATCATAATCATCTTCAATATTTTTCGACTGGCTCCATCTGTTGAAATAGGTTTCCTTTTCACTAGAAAACTCGACGTTTGGCCGGCACTTTTTCTTGAATTCCTAAATTTTTGGCGGTAAGCTTTCGCCATTAATTCATATGTCTTAAGGACGGCTGATTTAACAATGTTACAGTCAGCAAATTGAGGTACGGTGGAGTAATGGTTAACAAGCTTGTCTCACTAGGTCAGTTACGGCTGAAAAGTGAGTTCGGTCCTCACTAGGTGCTCTATACTTTCGGCCTTGTACCACATCTAAGCTACGCTTAGAAAATAACTGGAATAGGGCCAAACTATTCATTACTGTCGAACTCTCTGCCTTGAGCAGAGAGGAACACGCGGCCTGGCCGAAGGATAAACTTTCGTTCGGTGGGGT
>CAHIKZ030005157.1:2687500-2717500 GCA_903632075.3 Acanthosepion pharaonis | reverse complement strand
TCTCGTCCTTGTTTGATTTCGACATCTACAACTAGTAGTTAGCACATTGGGTTGTTCCTCTTGCTGACAACCATATATTCTGTTTTCTTAAAAATGTTGGTTATTCCTTTCTTCTCACTATCCTTCACTGCTTTCTGTAGGAGTTTCTGCAGCTTACTTTCTGTGTCTACTATTAACACAATATTGTCTGTATGTCTTATGTTGTTAGAATAATGTCCAACAATAATAATCGTGGTAGTACTTTCTTCAGGATCGTTGCGCTTTAAAGTTTGAATAAGTCCGGAAAGAAGAGACATCCTTGTCTCTTTTCGATTTTTGTGTATTTATACAATTTGTTTTCTATCCGCATGCATGCGGTTTGCTTCCAGTATAAGGAGGACAGACCGGGTTCTATTGCCTTGGATGGCAACTGGTCTACCACAGAAAGAATTGACAACCTACTACGGGAAAACACCTGCTTCGTCAATCACGTATCGAAAGGTACATGATCGCCTAAGCGTGTATCACGCATGGCATCTGGTCTGCCGCAGAAAGAAATGGCAACCTACTACGGGAAAAAATCTGCCTCGTCAGTCATGTATCGAAAGATACCTGATCGCCTAAGCGTGTATTACGCATGGCAAATAACTGACTGATAATCAGTCTGCTACTGACAGGGCAGTGCATGTTTTCTGAACTTTGCCTTTCAACACTCTTTGTATTAACATCGGTAATTTCGTAGCAAATTTTTTTAGAAATGTAAAAAATATTTTCTACTTCATTAAACTTTGGGGGTTTGATATTACATAGTTATTTTCTTTGTTTATGATTATATTTTCTTAAGACTTTCCTTACCATACTTCGCTATTCCAATACGCCTTTCAATTTGATGTCACATATTCCATTGTTTGTTTTAACTTACCAAATAGTTTAATTCATCTACATTCTTGACTTTGACGTTTCTAATTCAGAGAATAGGATATAAACTCCTGTTTTACGGCCAATAAGTAAAGCACAAAGACATAACAGACGCCTACAAATAAATCTTACTAAATTCAGTACATACGAAAACATTTCTTACAATTCTGTACAAACAGAGCTTTAAATTAATTAAGTGGTTTCTGGTTAAGGCAAGTCACGTGATGTGTTTTCTAGGATGACCGCGGAAAAGGTCGGGTCGAGTTTCCGTAAACATTCCCGCGTAAAACTCGGATAGTAATCCGGAGCCGAGCACCGACTAGACAATAGCGATAAAACCGGCTGGCCAGGAACAGACATGAACAGTCAGCGACTAGATCTGTGGAACAACAGTCATCGAACCAGCCCCTACCTCGATCAACAGCATAGACACAGGTTACCATAACAACGTGCCAATCAATGATGATTTTTCTAGACTGAAAAACATACAAAGCTGCGTCTCCTCTCCCTTTTTCTTCATCTTATTTAAAATTGCTGCTATCGCACGCAATCGGTCAGCAGCAGTCACACATATATTTCATTGGCGTGTGATTCACACACACACACACGCAGAGACACACGCACACAGACATATCGCTTGTTTTCCTCACTTGCAATAAAATCCTTTCGAACGATCAAACTGTTGGTCTCTTCATGACCACATGCAAGAACTGAATTTATATATGTAAATAGATGTATCTGTCTGTATAAATGTTACTGTCATATTTAGTTTGGTCTTCTTTTCCTGCGATGATCACTTCTTCGCGTTTTTTATAATTTTGTGTTGTATTTGTATGCACGAAATGCAGATTTTAGTCTCCTACCTAAAATCCGGATAGAATGACCCCACAAGAGCTCACATCATCGGCTGATTCTCTCGCTAACGACCAAACATTCTGCCTTTATACAATTCACCAGGGAATGATTTCAAAACTTCTCCATTTGAAAAATTCACCAAAAGTCTGAAATTCCACTCCGGAATAAACAATGGTTGAACAGTTTAGATGTCGATTTAAAACCGATTTCTTTTTAGTTTACCGATGGGGTCACAACCTAGAAGCGTTTTGGCTTCTATATATCAAGTCATCCCATAAGTTCTGTCCGAATTTTGAATAAAGAAAACAAGTGACAAAATGTTACATTTAATTACAGATTCAATCAACAATGTATTTTCCCTGATTATCTATGACTTCCTTCCATCTATTAACAAGCTTACTAATTCCATTACTGTAAAATTCTTTTGGCTTTGATTCGAACAACTCACAAATGTCAGTTTTAACCTCTTCCTGTGTTACAAAAGCTGTTTCTTCCAAATGATTCTATAAGCTACGAAACAAATGGTAGTCTGAAGGAGCAAGATCGGGAGAATAAGGTGGATGAGGAATTTTCTCCCAACTAAGTTCCTCGATCTTTTGTGACGTGATTCTTGCTGTGTGGGGTCGCGCATTGTCCTGATGAAACCTCACCTCTTTTCGATTCACTAGAGCAGGTCTTTTTTTCCTCAAAGCTTGGTTCAAACGCTCTAATTGCTGAGAGTATATTTGAGCATTAATTGTTGCATTAGGCGGTAAGAATTCAAAGTGGATTATTCCTTTGCGATCCCACCAGATTGAAAGAAGAACCTTTTGCCCATGAAGTTTCCTTCTCGGCTGTGACTGGGGTCCTTCCCCTTTACCAAGCCACTGTCTACGACGCTTAACATTTCGATAAAAGTTCCATTTTTCGTTGCCAGTCACAAGTCTATCCAAAAAAGGTGAAACAAGTTGGCGAGAATGGAGAGAAGAGCAGATGTCAACTCGGGATTTGAGGTTGTTTTCAGACAATTCATGTGGCACCCATTTTCCAAGTTTAGGAACTTTTCCAAGTTGTTGAAGATGGTGATGAACAGTTGTATTGTTTGAACTGAGAACCACTTCCAATTCTTCAACTGATAAAGCAGGATTTTCCTCAAGGGCTGCTTCAAGAAGCTTTTCATAAAACTCAACTGGACGTCCGGTTCGATCTTCATCTTCAAGGGTGAAATCTCCACCTCTGAATTTTGCAAACCATCTTCTGCAAGTTCTTTCATTCACACATTCCTCTCCATAAACTGAGTGAATGTTTCTAGCCGCTTCGGCTGCTGAGTTTCCTTTCTTGAACTCATAAAGCATTATGTGCCTCAAATGATTCTTGGGTACTACCAGGTTAGCAGGGTTTGAATCAAACAAAATTTAATTTTATTGTTCTCTGAAATAAAATTTGATCAGTTTAAATGCATCTAAACATAAAAATAATGTTCAGCTCCATTCGACATTATAAAATACTCTTTAAATTTCGTTCATTTTAACAAAAAGTTAAAATTCGGACAGAACTTTTGGGATGACCTGATACATATTTTTTTAAAGCATTTCACCCCAAGCAAGGCGGTAGTGCCACTAGTACACAAGGGGATACAGAGAGTGTAAGTAAGGGAAAAGGATGAGTATGGGGGGAGATAAAAAGAAAAACGGAAGAGGATAAAAAAAACAGTGATCAAGGCAACAGATGTCGATTGACATTACATTCAAATTTTTGAAGATTATTGTTATCAGGGGAGCAAGTAAGAGAAAGTGAGTTCCACTGTCGGGAAGTGCGAGAGAAGCTGTTGGAGTACAAGAAGCGGTTACGTTTAACTGTTTCGACAGTAAAAAGGATGGGGCCGAGATGTCAACCTAGTAGCACGCTTAAATTCATGCAGTTGGGACACCAGTGCAAATAGCTTGTCAGAGCAGATGCCATAAAAATATTTATAGAAAAGAGAGAGGGAAAGCACAGTATGTCGGTGAGAAGGTGACTGGGGTCGAGACCCCAAGACAGGACAGATCATTTACATATTCGTCTCTGGATTTTGTCGAGGACCTCGAGACGAACAGTGGGGGCACCAGACCATATAGCTGTTATAGCTATTAGGAAGCAAGTAGGAGGAAGGGAGTTCCACTGTCGGGAAGTGCGAGAGAAGAATCTGTTGGAGTAGAAGAGGCGGTTACGTTTAACTGTTTCGACAGTAAAAAGGATAGGACTGAGATGTCAAACTAGTAGCACGCTTAAATTCATGCAGTCGGGGCACCAGTGCAAATGGCTTGTCAGAACAGATGCCATAAAAATATTTATCGAAAAGAGAGAGGGAAGCCACATTATGTCAGTGAGAAAGGGACTGAAGTCGAGACCCCTAGACAGGACAGATCACATTGTATATCTGTCTTTGGATTTTGTCGACAACCTCGAGATGAACAGCGAGGGACTTGACCATATATAGCAAGAGTATATTTGTGGAATTTATAGAAAGTGGCCCTTTCAAAAATATTTTGCCACAAAATTCTTCTAATTTTTGATACATTAATTATTTTCTATTAAAATACTCACAAAATATAGTTTTATCCGATCTTGTCAACAATTTTAATAACGTCGAACCCACAACAGATTTTACCTTTGAATCCGAGCCTAACAACACTTTATCCTCCCCAGATATCATGTTGCATAGAATAACGATCCTTAGTTAGAAGTTTACAGAAAATCTACCAACAAGAATGACCGTATCAATTTCTATTACCACCACTGCAATAGGATAAAATTTGGAATAATTATAGGATTCTATTTCTTTTTGGGGTTTTTGTGGGGGTGGAGTGTAGATAAATATCTAAAGATTAGTAAATTTGGATACTTTTTTTTTCTCATTCGTTATTTTCTATCTTTGTAATGTTTTTTCTTTTATCTTTGCATTCCTTCTACTATTATTTTGCTTTTTTTTCTCTGTCTTCCTTCCTTTTTTTCTTTTCATATTTTCTTTCTTGTCTATTTTTTCCTTCATATTTACAGTTTTTTTTTTATTTCAATGTTTCTTTGATTTTTGTATTGAGATTTCTTCTTTCTTTTTTTTTCTTTTCATATTTTCTTTCTTGTCTATTTTTTCCTTCATATTTACAGTTTTTTTTTATTTCAATGTTTCTTTGATTTTTGTATTGAGATTTCTTCTCTCTTTTTTTTTCTTTTTTTATCGGTCTTTATTTTCATTCTTTCTTTAACTTTAATTTTTTTTATCTTTCCTTTCTTTCTCACTTCTCATCATTGTTTTCTTTGTTTTCTTCCTTTCTTTCTCTTTCTACTTCCTGCCTGAACGTTTCTTTCTTTTTTACTACCCATTTTCATTTCTATTATCATTCTTTTTTACTTCCTTTTTTACTTCTTTTTTCTTAAGTCTCTTTATTTTCTTTCATTTTTTACTCTCTTTCTTTTTCCTATCTTCTCTTTGGTTCGTCTTGCTTGTTCGCTCGACTTTATTGTCTTCTTCTTTCCTTTTCTTTCTTTTTCTTTCATTTTTCTTTCTTTTTTCTTTCATTTTTCTTTCTTTTTTCTTTCATTTTTCTTTCATTTTTCTTTCTTTTTTTCATTCAGTTTTCTTTCTTTTTCTTTCATTTTTCTTTCTTTTTTCTTTCATTTTTCTTTCTTTTTTCTTTCAGTTTTCTTTCTTTTTCTTTCATTTTTCTTTCTTTTTCTTTCATTTTTTTTTCTTTTTCTTTCATTTCATTATCTTTCTTCTTTCATTCCTTTTTCTTCTTTTTTCTTTCATTTCTTCTTCTTTTTCTTTCATTTTTCTTTCTTTTTCTTTCATTTCTTCTTCTTTTTCTTTCATTTTTCTTTCTTTTTCTTTCACTTTTCTTTCTTTTTCTTTCATTTTTCTTTCTTTTTTCTTTCATTTTTCTTTCTTTTTTCTTTCACTTTTCTTTCTTTTTCTTTCATTTTTCTTTCTTTTTTCTTTCATTTTTCTTTCTTTTTTTTTTCACTTTTCTTTCTTTTTTTCTTTCAGTTTTCTTTCTTTTTCTTTCATTTTTCTTTCTTTTTTCTTTCAGTTTTCCTTCTTTTTCTTTCATTTTTCTTTCTTTTTCTTTCATTTTTCTTTTCTCTTTCATTTGTATTTGTTTTTTGTTTCATTTTCTTTATTTATTCTTTCATTTTTTTTCTTTCTTTTTTCTTTCATCTTTATTTCATTTTTCTTTCATTTCCTATTTTCTCCGGACGCAAATGTTTCGTTTTTTTTAATTAACCTCTTTCATTTTTACTCTTTTTCTTTTATTCATTCTTTCTTCATCTTTTTCCGATCCTTCTTTCCTTTCTTCATTCTTTCGCTCCACCTGATCCCTTTTGGCATTTCCTAGACTATCACTTATCTCACAAGCTATTGTCAGTTTGTTATTCATATGCGACCGGGTGCTTCCTGAGTGTCTCCAAGAATCAAAATTGGTTAAGCAAAATAATTTATTTTAGTCTCTCTCTCTCTCTCTCTCTCTCTCTCATTTCTTCTCTCTATCTCTCTTTCTCTCTCTCTCTCTCTCATTTCTTCTCTCCTTTTCTTTCTTTGTTTTTTGTCAGTTCTGCCCTCTCCCTTCGCCTTTTCCCTGTTCCACACCCTGTCACCGTGTCACCGTGTCGACTTTATCTTTCAATGAAGTGTTGCGCGCATCCGACTGCCTCGTTTTCATTGGCCTAACTTCACTCAAACGACGTCAGCTTAGAATTCGCAAAACATGGCATGACGTCTATCCTCATGGGGAACAAGCAAATCAGGGAGAAAATTATACACAAAACGAATTATCTTCTTTATTTTACATTTTGCTTCCCCTGTCGTGAGTCTTTTTCTTTCATCATTATGGATTAGCTTTGTTGGGTTTTTTTTCTTTTTTTTTGCTGGGCTGGGGGGGGAGGTCGTTTAGGAAGATTCTTTATGCTCTGTTTTTTATTTCGTTCACAATGTGTCCCGATAGCTTACTTTCTTTTTTAGGGACATAACTCTATCTCCATGCAAAATAAATGGGCAGAGATATTGACAGAAAACACACAAAAACACAACTATAGCCACATACATATATATATTTCATTTATTAACTTACACACACACACACACACACACACACACATATATATATATATATATATATGTTATGGTCCGGTTCCTTGTACCACGGTGATAGTCCAAGGTAGAACCAATAAAGAAGAACTCGAACACGTATATGGAATAACACAGCTATATTACAAACAGGAATATATACAGAGAAGTAGAAAGTGTTAGTACGAACAATCAGTTTTAGTAGTAATTGTCTGAACGCGATTCTGTTTCGGACTGCCTCTGACTCGACTGACTGACTAGCTCGCTCTGACTGACAGACAGACTCCTGACGGACCTCACTCCAGACTGAACTCCCTGCTTCCTCTTGAGGCGCAATATTTATTACGTATGGAATAGTCCATTATGTTATTATGGGTAAGGTCCCATAACAATATATATATAATAAAAAAAGGCTCAAACACTAATATTCCATGGTTCCAATTTTTACATTGGAATCGTAATCACAATCCAATTCATCAGACCTACAGATTCAAAAAGAAATCGGAAAATATAACTCCGGGTCTTTTTGAATTTGTAGGTCTGATGAATTGAATCGTGAATACGATTCCAATGTAATAAATTATAACCATGGAATATTAGTGTTTGAACCTTTTATATTATATTCTTACTGTGTCCTGGACATTGAGTTCTACCTAGATTCTATCCTCTTGGAAATTTATATATATATATATATATATATATATATATATATATATATATATATATATATATATATATGTTCAATAACTTGGACCGATTTTAAATGTGAATTAATTTTAAGCGTCTAAAGACTTTTTTTTCTTTTTCTTTCAGATTTAACAACTTTGACAATTTCAACCATTGAAAGATTAGCAATTAAACAACCTGTTAGTTTCAATAGTGCAATTGGAAAAACTGTTCGTAAATTCCAACTGGGTCGGTGGCAGATGTGAAAACACCATTGCGTGCTCGTTTACGCCGTTCAGCTGAAAACATTGCTGCAGTGCACGAGAATATGGCCGAAAATCCAGACCCCCTCTATTCGTCATCCTCTCCACAACAACATTACCTCGTTTCCAATTGCACTTTCGTTTGGTCGATTATGTTGACCAAAATAATCGCGAAGTGTACGAAATGCATTTCTATTTGAACGTCCATTTCCATAATAGGCTTCAATAAGTTTAACACGTTTGATTGTTAATCTTTCCATGGTTGAAATTGTCAAAGACTTAAGTTGTTAAATTTGAAAGAAAATGAAAAAAAATCATTAGACGCTTAAATTTAATTCACATTTAAAATCAGTCTAAGTTATTGGAACACACTTAACAATAACCAGAAATTGTGGAGAGCCATGATCACCAAAGTCCATTTTTATAATAGGCTTCCAAAACTGTAACACGTTGTTTGATTGTTAATCTTTCCATGGTTGAAGGTTGAAATTGCCAAAGAATTAAATTGTTAAATCTGAAAGAAAAAGAAAAAAAATCATTAGACGATTAAACTTAATTCACATTTAAAATCGATCCAAGTTATTAAAACACTCTTTATATATTAATAAAAAAAACTAAAAAACCGTTGATGGGACCAAACGGACAACTTGGCAAAACCTACCACACTTATCCAAATACAGTCTCGAATAATAACGACGACACTGAAAAAAGAAAAAGAAAAAAAGGCCTAAATGCAAACTTACCTACTCAGTAAAGTGCTCGAAGTCAAGATTGCAGATCGAGCAAAAACCGCTTAACTACGTTAAATCATATGTGAGGATTGGTCTAGTCGTAACCCGAGTGTCACGTGTTCTGCAGACAACATGAACGAAAATGAGGTATGTATGTATGTATGTATGTATGTATGTATGTAAATAACAGAAATGAAAAGCGGAAAACCGTCATTTTTTCGTCTTATCTTTGCATTTTTTAAAGATATGTTATTCATATGTGAATTTTTATATTTAGATAGATAGATAAGAACAGACCAAGATAGATAGATAAGAACAGACTGATATATTGATAGATAGTTTTATAACGCGCTTCGAAGTGCTTATAATACAAGTAATTTGCTTTTTTGCTTCGGCAACTTGCCGTGACGCCCGCATTACTGAAAATTGACTAAAATGGCTGATATTTGGCCAAACCTCGCCACAAGGCGGGATGTGGCAAAAGTCCGGCTTTTCCATAAACGGGGTCGGGTTTATCTACCTCCTCAGAAGAGAGTCTGCCCGTACGCATAGCCTCGTTTGGGTTCCTCTCTGCCCGAAGGCAGACTGTTCGACAAGCCTGTCGCGAGCATCACAGCGAGCTGCCTGACACCAAACGGCTTCTCGTTCTTCTTACTCTGACCTAGAACTCTTTATTTAATGTTATGAATTAGTTCATATAGTCACCGGGTGTGTACGACTTACCCCACAACATCCCTACTTTGGGGATTAATACTCTCCTCTTTCTGGAGAATTTGCCAATGGACTTCACTGTAGCGTTTCCGTCTCGGATCCACTTACAGTTCTTCAGTACGCTTTCATTTTCTGGAACTTGACCTCGTAAGCATGTCCACTGTTTTCGCGGAAAAACAGCATAGCGTAAATGAAAAATGCCACAAACTTAAAGAAAATAAAGTATTATCGTCAAAATGCTTATGTTATTATTTAGATGAAAGAAAAAAGTATTTTTTAATTATTTTTTGAAATTTTTTAATATTTTCTAACACGTTCGAAATTTTGGTTAAAGTCGTCTTTGTTTACGTCATCGCGGTGACGTTTAAAATAACATTGTTTTTTTGCGTTTTTTTCCCGTTGAAAACATATTGATTTGGAAATTCTTGTAAAATTTATATTTTGTATTTTTAAAAATAATTTTTTATGTTGTATTTTTTTACTTAATACATTCCTTATTTCCATGTATGATATACAGAAATTGCCATTATTATAACAAGGTCACGTGATCTAAGGGTTTTGTCCCTTTACGTGGCCTTTTCAAAACATTTCGTTTCTTACAGGTTGTATTTTCCGTTCAGCTTTAAAAGTGTAAACTTTAAATTATTCTTTATTTTTTTCATTTACTATTTCACTAAATAATTTTATTTTATGTATTGTATTTCCATTAGTGTGTGTCATACTCAAATAGAATAATTTTTTTAAAAACTCAGACTTAAAATTATGTCATTTATGGTCATCAGTAGTAGCTGTGATCGGCTCGTCATAGAACAATCCATCAATTGATCGAACAGATGAACAGGACCGCTCGTTAATAATTGGTTGTATATTATTTTTTTATGCTATAAGTAACAAAGATTTCTTTGAAATCAGATTACTTTAACTTTAATTTTTTTTAATTTTACTAAAAAACGTGTCAGAATTTTTTTTAAATATTTTAAAAATCGATAAATTTGTGTTTGTTTACAAATTTCTTAAAATTAAGAAAATGGCCGTTTTTAAGAAAATTTAAAAATTTGAAATTAAATTTGGCAATCAAATGTATATAGTTACTTTCTGAAATACACCAGAATTGTTTAATTAATAGAAATCGTAAATTTAAATTAAACTTTCAATTAAAGCTAAAATGAAATCTTCAAGAATGTTTTTTCGTTGTAAAAAATTCATTTTAAACTTCAATATAGAAAATTTATGCCGAAATAGTGGAGGTACCTAGTTATTACCAAGTCGAAAAGCACGAACAGATAACAAAAACGACACCAAAAATTTCAAAGTCAGCGATAAAGCGTTCTTTAGAGCATATAAGGATGGCTAAGAAACGGGAAGACGGCGTAATTACAGCAAGAATCGGAAAGTTGACTTACATGGTAAAAGGGAAAAGATTTGAACATAAAAAGCCACCATAATCAGCTGAAAAAAGGTCCATCGATGAAAAACCTGAAACTTGTCGCACACCAATTTTACTTTTCTAGACAACATTAATTCCGCCGGTGACATGCCTGATGGTAAATTGAGGTTAGGTGTTACACAGTAAACTCTCAGAAAACTTTGAAGTGATTCCTTATTTACTTTCTCAAGACTTGCTTTCTTCAATGCTCTTTTGAACGTTCCCAAAAACCGTTCCGCTTTTCCGTTCGACCTTGGGTGATACGGCAGGGGTCGTAATATGCTCAAAGGAGAACACCTTACAAAAGTCTTCTAATTATTTACACGTTAATTGCACTCCGTTATCGGAGACTATGGTATCTGTTATGCCATATCTTCCAAACGGTTCATGCAAGAAATTTACTGAAGATGTATTTTTGCACTTATAAATTTCTGGTTATTTAGTGATACTATCAACTACCACAAGATAATGTGATCCATTCATAGGACCTGCAAGATCTATATGCAGTCTTGACAACGGTGTCCCTGTCTTTGGCCAAGGTTCTTTGTGATAAGTAATTTTGCTGCCAGAGCACAACCTCTGCAAGCTTTTACTATTTTTTTCAATATCTTGGTAAATTCTGGTCCAATACACGAAACATCTCATCAGTGATTTCATTCTTGAAATACCAAGATGTCCGCTATGAAAATCCTTCAATATTCACTTCTTTAACACAAGCTTTACAACCCTTTGCTCAAAAATTACTACACTGTTGCATAGTGAGTAAGCGTTTAAGTCTCGATTTCGTTCTTTGTTAGTTTCTTTCAATTGTTTTTTTTATTTTCCCAATAAAGACGTCATTTTCGGCTTTTTCGTTTATTTCTTCCACGGTAACTGGTAACTCTCGTGTTACGCTGCACAAAATGTTTTTTCTTTAATTTCCATTTCGCATTTTTGTGCTGCAATGACCGGGTCCTAAAATGGTTTCGTATTTTTAAGTATTAATCTTGATTAATCCGCGGGTCCTAATTTTTTAGACAGTTGGTACTCCATGCTAAAATCATAGTTTAATAAGATCGTACCCAGCGTTGTAGTCTATTAGCTGTATTCATAGGTAGTTCCTTTCTTTGAACCATGTATTGTTAATAGAGGTCTGTGGTCTGTTTGCAACCTAAAATTTCTTCCATGAATAAATTTATGAAATTTCTTCACAGCAAATATAATTGCTAGAGCCTCTTTTTCTAGCTGGCTGTGATTTTCCTCTGGGGGTAGAAGCGAGCATGAAGCATGAGCGAAAGCTTTCATTTTACCGACACCGTATTTGTGCAAAATCACTGCTCCAATACCGTACTCACTAGCATCTGATGCCACTACAATTTCTGCTTTTGGATCGTAGTGTGCTAATGATAAATCTGACGTAATTTTTTTGTTGTTTTATTTCGTCAAACGCCTTTTGACAGTTATCATTCCAGTTCCACTTTACCCCTTTTTTTAAGTTGATCGTTCAGTGGAGCTCTCAAATTATGCATAATTTGTACATGTATTTGATAGTAATTAGCCAGTCCTAGAAATGCTTGTTACGTAGTCACGTTTGTTGGTGGAAGCATAGTTTTAATTGCACTTACTCTCGACGAATCTGGTTGAGGAACATTTTTATCAATAATTTGACCAAGGTATTTAATTTTCGGCAAGAACAATTTGCATTTTTCTTCACTGAACTTGAATCCGAACTCTCTTTGTTTTCCCAAAATTGTTTTCCTATCTTGTTGTTTAAATAGACTTTTGATTAAAATGTCGTTCAGATACACCGCTACGAAATCGCAATCCGCAAACATGGCATCCATCGCCCGTTGAAAAATACCTAGTGCCACTTTTATACCAAAAGGAAGTCGGTTAAACTTATGTAATCGTCTCTTCTTATTTATGGTCGTTAATTCTGAACATTCATTTTCAATTTGTATTTGTAAATGCGTTTCAGAGAGATCCAGCTTTGAAAATATTCTTCCGCCGTTTAACTTCGAAAAAAATCTGGATTTGGTAATGATTAGTTATATGTTTTTAAACAACTGTTTAATCCTGTCGAGAAATCCGCGCAAACACAAATTTTATTATTTTTTTCTTTATATAAACCGCTGGTGCAGCCCATATTAAATGGTTAATTTTTTTTTATGAGACCAATTCTTTCGAGTCTGTCCGACGCATCGTTGACTTGTTCCAATGCTGCGATTGGCACACTCCGTTTTGGCTTAAATATTGGCGTTGAACCTTTGTTACTTGAAAAGCATCCTTGTAATTTGAACACCGACTCAGTTCATTTGACAGAACATCTGGAAAACATTTTTTTTTAAATCCTCCCTTAAGATTTTCGCTCGGACATTTTAAATTGGTGACTTATCTACTTATGATTTTACAATAAAACTTTATCGGCAAATGCCAAAGTTCAAATAATTCCATCTAGTCAGTACCGAATAAATTCGTATCATTTTTTAATCGTTAAACTTTAGTTTTTACATGCTTATTACCGAATGAGACATTACAAGATATTCATCCAAAAAATAATTTCTTACCAGAAACTGAAATTACGACTTTGGAATTTGTTTTTAATAAAGGCTTTTCAGTTTTCTTTCATGTGGTTTCGCTGATAATTGAAATATCACTGCCAGTGTCCAGTAGCGTTTTAAAAACTTCATTATTTATTTTCACATTCACAAATTTTCCTTTGTTTTCTGTGACTATCTTTTTGTTTCAATGCCGTGTACGAATATTTCCCTGCGAGAATTTTTTTCTTTGTTTTTGCAGTGTGACTTTATATGTCCTGTTTACCACACTTGTAACATTCTTCATTTTTAAGATGTAATTTACCACATCTGAAACAAGGATATGTTCTCCTTTTTGTACATTTGTCCTTTGTACCAATGCACATTTTTTTAATTTCTTCAGCATCCTGTTTCAGACACAGAATAGTCTGGCAATCGTCTACTATTTCTTGCAATGTAATATTACTGTTGTGTTCAATTTTCGTTAAAATTTTCGCTCGTATTTCACCATCTTTTTTAGCTGCTAAACCTTGAATTAAAATTAATACTTTGAACATATGTGGAGCCGTTTCTTTTATTCTACAATTCCACATTCTTTGTTGACGATACTAGCATACGTGACAAAATCTTCGTTCTCTTTTTTTTTTTTTGGTTCGATTTATGCACTTTGAACGAACATTAAGCAGATAGTTATTGTCACTAAAGATTTTCGTCAGAATGTGTACCTTGTCTTCAAACTCGATTTCACATTTTATTTTTTATTTATTTTTAATTTTTTTTTTTATTGGTGATATGTAGTTGCAATATTTTTCATACTCTATCGGAGCTATTTTCCTCAACAACAATCTCATTTTTCTCTATCTTCTCAGCTACTGCATTCCTAACTGAATATTTGTTCATATCTACGGAAATACGCAGAAAAAGGCAGTTCCCATACAAATTCTGATATGGTGTTTTCGACAGGGTCTGGCATAAGAGAATTTTTTTTGTTTATTCAGAATTCTATCCAACAACTGTTTCTGTTTTCGTAGTTCTGGCAACTGTTGATTTTGTTGTTTTTGTTGTTTCTGTTGTTGAATTTCAACTAGCGAAGCCAAAATTTGCTCCATATTCGCAAGAATATTTTTTTTTCCTACACAAAAGAGAAAAATTTAATTTTCTTCTGCGCAACAAGAATTTTTTTTTAAAAACCAGCGTGGTTAAAATTATTGTCGTCATTCGAATCCTAGTTCCCGAAACAAGAAATATCTTTTTTCAGGAACTGTGCACTCCGTACGAGTTTCCCAAGTCATTGTAACTCCAGTTACAACTCGTATGAGTTCCTGAATCCCCGTTACTTTCATAAGTCATAAGAGTCTGTAACAACGGTTATAAGAAGACTGGGATTAGAATGCCTTGTCGCCACTGTTATAATGCGCATCGTAGCGCCAATAATATAAGTAAAGCTTCGGCTTCTACTTCTTCTTACTTCTAATGTGTAGCTCTTTATTTAGATAGATAGATAGATAGATAGATAGATAGATAGATAATGAATAAACTAAGATAGATAGATAGATAGATAGATAGTATAAACATGCTGAAATAGATAGATAGATAATGAATAAACATAGATAGATAGATAGATAGATAGATAGATAGATAGATAGATAGATAGATATAAACAGTTTGAGATAGATAGATAGATAGATAGATAGATAGATAGATAGATAGATAGATAGATAGAAAGTATAAACAGGCTGAAATAGATAGATAGATAATGAATAAACATAGATAGATAGATAGATAGATAGATATGAACAGACCCAAACAGATAGATAGATAGATAGATAGATAGATAGATAGATAGATAGAAAGTATAAACAGGCTGAAATAGATAGATAGATAGATAGATAGATAGATAGATAGATAATGAATAAACTATGATAGATAGATGAATAGATAGATAGATAGATAGATATAAAGATAGATAGATAGATATAAACAGTTTGAGATAGATAGATAGATAGATAGATAGATAGATAGATAGATCGTAGCCTTCATGTGTCTTATTCCATTTTAAATTAATATAAATTGCTAATTATTTCCATCTTATAATAGTTTTTTTTAATTATTTACACTATTTACATTACTCAGGTTGTTGTCCTCGTAGCCCTTTGGATAAAAAAGCTCTCGTTGATGTAATCCAGTGACTTGACCTAAACAATTATGAATTCAGTGCCTCTGGCCACAGCAGATTTGAACAGTAATTTGAAATATGCGAAACTGTAATATCTAGAAAAGTCTTGGCACGTTAGATGAAATAAAGGGCCAGATTTGAAATTCCAACTTATATGACTTGAAGAAGACCAGAGCGAACAACGGTCGAAACATCGTGAATATGACAATAAAGATGCGAAAAACTTCCCGGTCTATGTAATTAGTTACAATATATTTATTTTATATTTATATTTCTGAGATGAGCTCTGAGATACAAATTTAAAAATAAATATATAGATTTATTTGTGCTGTCTGCAGATGGATCTCTGGCCATGTTTTCATTTTTACACTAATTTAATTATCATGCTGTTAGCAAGAATTCTGAATTAGAAAATGCGAGACGATTCCCAAAAAATAATCATGCAAAATCGACCATTTGGCCATTTTTGTTTGCACCTTTCTGTCCTGTCTTTTAGCAATTTTTTTTTTTTTTTTTTTAAACGGACCGATTTTCTCTACATATCTTGGCAAATCCTGGCGTCAAATTCTTGCATTCGTTTATTGCTTGAAATCACAGCGAAAATTTCCAGAGTGACCAGATTGAAGAAGGTATCCAAGAACATGATCAGGCGTGCAGTCGGTAAGAACTTTTCAGAAATCCCCTTGAAGTCTCCAAGAATTGGAATGGTTTTGAATCGACCAAATTATGGTCGCCTTCGAAGTTTTCAACATAACACGGAGACTAATGTGGACAGGAATCACCAAAGAAGAAATTAAATTCTTGAATACGTGATAAAAACCGACGACGACTCGTGTTTATTTAATCATTTGTAGTTTATTTAATTTGTTTTATTATTAATTCGTTAATTCATTATTTACTTTTTTTGTTTAGTTTACTTTTTCTAGGCGTTCGGTTATCTTAATTGGTTAGTTTAAAATCTAGTCTTTGTGTAAAGTATTGTGTATGTAGTGAATATATTTAAATTTTTCATGGCTGTATTTTTTTTATTTTAGTTTTTGATTTTTAAATTTTTTTTTTTTTTTTGTAAATTTTTTTTTTTCGTGTCTGCATTTTGATTAAACTTCTGATCCTTTATTTAGTAGTTTGTGTTGGTCTGGGAAGGTAATTATAGCTATTTTTCCTCCAGGCAGAGTTTACAGTTTTTGGATTTATTGTTGTAGTTGTAGGCTGTTGATGCTGTTTTCTTTATTTTCCACGACATATTCTATGATTTAAATGCACCATTGGCCAGCATATATAAACAGTCGAGCCAAAACACAAAACACGTGGCCTAAAGATTGCGTACACGCATGAAACAGACTGTCGCCTCTTGATGTTGACCTGTGTCTACTCGTGCGTGTACTATAGTTATTTATATTGTATTTAAAACATTTTATTTATTCTTTTTAAAGTATAGTGTGTCCTATCATTATCTATTTTGTAATTAACATATATTTTATTTATTTATTTACGTCTTATCTCCTTTATTTAGTAGTTTGTGTTGGTCTGGGAAGGTAATTATACCTATTTTTCCTCCAGGCAGAGTTTACAGTTTTTGGATTTATTGTTGTAGTTGTAGGCTGTTGATGCTGTTTTCTTTATTTTCCACGACATATTCTATGATTTAAATGCACCATTGGCCAGCATATATAAACAATCGAGCCAAAACACAAAACACATGGCCTGAAGATTGCGTACACGCATGAAACAGACTGTCGCCGTTTGATGTTGACCTGTGTCTACTCGTGCGTGTACTATAGTTATTTGTATTGTATTTAAAACATTTTATTTATTCTTTTTAAACTATAGTGTGTGTCCTATCATTATCTATTTTGTAATTAACATATATTTTATTTATTTATTTACGTCTGATCTCACAATCAACCTACAGTCTGTTGTTAACTGGGGCAAAGAATAGCTTGTTAATTTGAACGCATCTATAACTAAACTGCTCTGTTAATCATCTGAAAGCTTTCTGCCTTCCATCAACATGGCTGATAATAACCTCTAGGGGAGTGACTTTTACCTTCTCGGGTTAACATTTTCGGCCGACATTAAGTGGAAAGTCTACATTGAATCCATTGCTGAGCCATCTGCTAATAAAGTTGGTTCACTGTGTCGTGCTAGACAATTTTTTTCACTATCTATCTTATATATCTATAAGTCTACCATCCGTCCATGCTTACTATATATGAAAAGATTCTTGATAAAATCTAAAGAAGAATAATCATCCTGAACTAGCATCTCTTTCCCACTTTCAGCCGAACTAAAAATTAGAACTAAACGAGATATCTCCAGACAGCGAAACGAGAACAATCTACCACCATAGATTAAACAATTTACCCGCAAAAGTTAAACAATCTACCCGCATAGATTAAACAATCTATCAGCATAGATTAAACAATCTATCAGCAAAAATTAAACAATCTACCCGCACAAATTAAACAATCTACCCGCATAGATTAAATAATCTACCCGCATAAATTAAACAATCTACCCTCACAAATTAAACAATCTACCCGCATAGATTAAGCAATCTATCAGCAAAAATTAGAACTAAACGAGATATCTCCAGACAGCGAAACGAGAACAATCTACCACCATAGATTAAACAATTTACCCGCAAAAGTTAAACAATCTACCCGCATAGATTAAGCAATCTACCCGCATAGATTAAACAATCTACCCGTATAGATTAAACAATCTATCTGCATAAATTAAACAATCTACCCGCATAGATTAAACAATGTACCCGCATAAATTAAACAATCTACCCGTATAAATTAAACAATCTACCCGGATACATTAAAAAAGAAGTGTTCAGTTCAAAATTCCCTGAAGATTACACGGATCGACAAGTACCAGAAGAAGGCCGGATAGCACAACCGCCGAAACATTGAGATAATAACAACAATGATGAAGACAATCGCCCGAGTGTAAATAACGTAAATAATTAAAACTCCTGGTCCGAGAAATTCAGACGGAAATGATATTTTAAACATATATCATTTAGGGTCTGTTTTTCTTATAAAAATGGATAGTGAGTTCGGAATGAGAAATTTGTAGAGCCGAATTCGAATCCCAGTAGACTTCGTTTTATTTATTTATACGTAACTAACCTCCCTCCCCAAGTATGTATTAAAATAGTAGCACTTGTGTCTAGAAAAAAAATCGTTGAAATTCTCAACGTATTGATAATGAAAAAAAGTGAGAATTATACTTACATCCAAAAATATGTTTTGGCTTTTAAATAACCCCTAAAGGGTTGATAAGACGTAAAAAAACAAGCCGATGATAGTTGTACCAATACTGAAAAAAAAGCAGACTATTTCACAAACGTAAAACCATAAAACAAACGAAGTAAGTTCATTAACCTCACCCATTTTGGTATCATGATCCTTAGGGTATAAGATTCAAATGTTCGAATTACAAAAATTCAGAAGCTGGAGTCCTTGTATTTTTGAGTTGGGTCACTCGTATTCGAGGATACCCGTTGACTAGGGCGGCAAACCAATCTCTACTGCATACGCTTGGTCATGCGTATTTGTGTTTATTTAACACCCCCAGAGCCCACCTGCAGTTTATACTGCAACTATGAAGACCTTAGTTACAGTATATGCAGATCTTAGCTACAGTTTCTGGGAAAAGTGCGTGATATCTAGCGTGATCAGCAACTTGAACAAGGCCAGCACGCTCAGTGACCGTCTACCCAATTTCACTCACAAGGCTTGGGTCAACCTGTGGTATGGTTTTCAGTCATTTTCCAAAGGTGTCGCACGCTGGGCCTGAGCCCTCCAATCCGATAAAATCTCCTGACAAATCGACTATGGTGAGATTCGAACACGGGTCTCATGGTCAGAATGCGAACAGTCTAACCACTCGGCCACGTGCCCAAGTAAGAGAAAATGCTGCAAATTATTACTTGATTAATTAACACCGGCATCAAGGCCTCTTATCGGGAGATTAGAGGTTTTGAGGAACGTGGAACTACCTCTTAATTGTTGTTGTCCCCAGATTCAACCTGATCCGGTGTGGTAGCACCTGTTAGGGTCTCGGCTATGGGCAAATAATGAAACTCCAAACTAAAACAAAACACTATAAAAGTATAAAATACAGCAATATATTGCTGTATTTAAAAAAAAAAGATCAACAATACATATTTATAATATAATGACCAGCAATACATTTTATTTGTAGTTGAAATTACAACTGCATTCAAAAAATATTTAGTTGACAATATAAAATTGTGTTCAGATGATTTAGATTACAATATTGAATAAGTCATAGAGGTGGATATGTCGCTAAACAAAACCAACCAACTAATTAACAATCATGGACGTCTATATTCTATAATTGTGAAAATCTTTTAATATTTGATATCGGCACGGAATGAGGAATCGGTAGATCCGAGTTCGAATCCCAGTCTGTTTTCTTGCATTCACTTACGTGCAAATAGCCTTGGTAATTTAATAACCCATCACTTCTACCTCTTCGGGGTTTCTATAGGCTTTGACCATAATACTACTTAACGTAAATACTATGTAACCTTAATAGTACTTAATCTTAATATTAGCTAACCTTAATACTATTTCACTTTTATACTAGTTAACCTTAATAATAGTTAAACTTACTCTAGGAGAAAAGAGAGAGAAGCGATGGCTTCGTACCTTTACGAAGAATATTTGCGCATAAGTAAATATAATAAAACTCGACTGGTTTTCGAACATGGCTCTCCGATTTTTCATCTTGAGTCGATATCCATTGCACCACCCGCAATCATCTTAAAGTTTAAGACATGAAGTTTAAAATCACATTTGCATAGGCGTGGCAAAAAGATAGTTTCCAGCAAAAATTGTTTTCTTTTCTCCTCAAGTGTCATAATAATTTTTGTTTATGCATCTGTTCTCGTCTCTGTGAGTATGTGTGTGTTTTCGTGTGTCTGCTTATGTGTGTGTGTGTGTGTGTGTGTGTGTGTGCGCGCGCGCGCACGTGATTTTTGTGATTATGTGTTTGTGTATTTTGTGTATTTGTGTGTTTATGTATGCGTGTGGGTGTTTGTGTATGCGTGTATGTGTTTGTGTGTGGTCGCGTGTGTTTTGTGAGTATTTGTACATGTTTTCGTGTTTGTGTGGGTGTCTGCGTGTTTGCATGTGTGTTTGTGTGTGAGTGTGTGTGTGTGCTTTTATGTGTGTCTGCTTGTGTATGTGTGTGCGCGCGCGCGTGATTTTTGTGTTTATGAGTTTGTCTGTGTATTTTGTGTATGTGTGTGTTTATGTATGCGTGTGTGTGTTTGTGTATGCGTGTATGTGTTTGTGTGTGGTCGCGTGTGTTTTGCGAGTATTTGTACGTGTTTTCGTGTTTGTGCGGGTGTCTGTGTGTTTGCATGTGTGTTTCTGTGCGAGTGTGTGTGTGCTTTCGTGTGTCTGCTTGTACCTGTATGTATTCGTGTTTTTTGTGTCTTTGCCTGCGTATTTTTGTGTGTATACGTGTGTGTTTTTGTGTGTGCGTGTGTGTGCGCGTGTGTTTTGTGCGTATTTGTACATGTGTGTGTGTGTGTGTGTGTGTGTGTATGTGTGTGTGTGTGAGAGAGAGAGTGAGAGATTCAGGGATTGTGGTTTGCGACCTTTGAATAATGGTCGAGCCATTCTAAATCTATTTTGTTTAAAAATCGAGCGAACAATTCAATATTTGCTTGTTATATTTTTGACTAAGAAAAAGAATTCCTATGTGTTTCATTTTTGTCAGTTAACAAAACAATTTTTCTATTCCGCCCCCGTCCCGTATTTTTTTTTTATCTTTCCTTTGTTTATTCCACTTTATTGAGTTTCCTGTTGACTTTTCCCTGTTTTTTTCTCTCTTTCGAATTCTTATTAAGAAAATAAGATTGAGTAAATAACAAAAACAAAAACAGTTCTTTGTCTTTGTTGCTTTGGTTTTTGTTGATCTGATTGGAATTAGTCTGGTCGATTTTCCACTTGAATGTGATATTCGAAGAGACTTAACCTGCGCCAAAAACCTTAACCCCAAATCTTCACCTCTCACTGTCAAACTCCATGCCATAACCACTGTCGCCAATTTGGTGTCATCTCCGCTCATTGCTTGCCTTGTCTCTAACTTCTTCCACTTTAATCTGTAATTTCTACTTTCACTTTTGTTATTGAACTTATGTCACTTTCACTTTCGTTTTCTGTCGTCTAAGTGGAAATATAATATTAAAAAACATCATGTTAAAATCTATGGTTTTGTGTCGAAACAGTCGCAATAGTGGCTAAAGAGAAGTAGGCTAATTTTTATTATCTTCTTCATTATGCATAAAGTGTAGTTTTTATTTATAGTAACGGTGGCAATGATGATGATTAGGATGATAGTAGTGGGAGGGAAGATGGCAATGGTGATGGTGTTAGTGGGGGATGATGATGAAAGCAATGGGGATAGTTATGGTGGTATTGGGGAGGATGTTGATGGCAATGATGACGGTGTGATATGGATGATGATGATGAGGGCAATGGTGATGGTGGTAATGGGGAGGATGATGATGCCAATGGTGATATAATGGGAAGATGTTAATGGAGATGGTGGGAGGAGGAATATAATGGTGGTGGTGGCGGTGGTGGTGGTGGTGGTGGCATTGACGGCGGTGATGGTGATGAAAGTGAGGATCCTGATAGTGGTGGTGGTGGTGGTGGTGGTGGTGGTATTGGTGAAAGTGGCCATGATGAAGATGATGATGATAATGCAGAGAGTATCATTTATTTATCTGTGCTGACTATAACAAAAACAAGTAGCGGGAAGCGTTGCCGACAACGATTATATGACAACATCAACGCAGGTAGAAGGGAGCAATGATGATGATGATGATAATGGTGATGATGTTATTGATGATAAACTAGAAACCGCATAAAATTTACAACCAGAATCTATCTTACATATCTATAAGTCTACCATTCGTCCATGCTTAGAACATTGCTGCTACATATGGTCTGGGGCCCCTGCTATTTACCTTGATCTCCTTGATATGATCCAAAGAAAATCAGCAATATTATTGATCCTGATCTGGCAGCTCGGCTTCAGTCTCTCTATGTATTTTCTATAAATACTTTCATGGTGATTGTTCGGATGAACTCTTCACTATGGTACCTAGAGTTTTTGAATTTAAGCTCAGTACTCGACTGGCGTCGAGATCTCATCAATTTACAGTTGAGCTGGCTAGATGTAGCTGTAAGTTCTATGCTCACAGTTTCTTTTCTCGTACTTCTCGCTTGGGGATATAAAGTTAGTGGTTCGTGTTTAAGTTTCCTAATGCTTGAATTTATGTCTTACAAAAAAAAAAAATAATTAGTAAATGGCGAAAATACTAAAGACATTATATGAAGTAAGGAAATAATTATAAATTGAACAAGATTCAAAAATTAAAATTTCAATTGATGAGAGGACAAGAAAAAACTGAGGGCCAATTATTACCCTCATTGGACAACCTATCAATCGTTCAACCAATCAAAACTTTTAAATGTTCAACCAATCAAAGCGAATGATGCAAAGCCAATTGGGTGCAGACAGAAGTGCAAGGAGCAAGGAATTAAAACGGACCTCTGAAATAATCGAGCAAAAGAAGGAAGAAGTGGAGTCAAATGGTATGCAGTCAAAGACGGACGTGGAAGTTTGTATGTGGAACAGGGTGGGGCGAAAAAGAAAGGGATATGGAGATAAAACAAGGTGGAAGGAGATGTAAGAATTGAAGTGAAGGATGTTTGGCATTGTCGGCAGCTTGGAGATAAGGGTAATGTCTCGCACCTGTGGCTCAAGTTCCAGATCGAACGATCGACTTGCGTTTTGATTGTGTCCGATTGACACCAATGTGAGGACAGGAGATAAGAGTGCCGTGCCTTCATGGACAAGCCCAGCTATAGATCACTATACAACAGGTGCCTAAATCTTAAGGAAAAGGAAGGAAGGAAGGAAGGAAGGAAGGAAGGAAGGATAATAGAAGGAAGGAAGGAAGGAAGGAAGGAAGGAAGGAAGAAGAGAAGAAAGAAAGGAAGGAAAGAACAAAGGAAAATAAAAGGAAGGAAGGAAGGGAAGAAAGAAAGAGAGAAAAAAAGAACAAAGGAAGGAAAGTAAAAACGAACGAAGGAAGAAAGAAGGAAGGAACCAAAGAAAGAAAGAAAGAAAAGCTAGGAAGGAAGGAAGGAAGGGAAGAAAAGAAATAAGAAAGAAAAAGGAAAGTAGGAAGGACAAGTGAAAGTAAAAAGGAAGGAAGAAATGAAAGAAGTAAAGAAAAAAAGAAGGAAGGAAGAAAAAGTAAAGACAAGTAGGAAAGGAAGGAAGGAAGGAAGGAAGGAAGGAAGAGAAAAACAAAGGGAGGACTGAAGGGAGGAAAGAAATTGTAAAGGAAAGAAGGAAGGGAAGAAAGGAAGAAACAAAAGAAAGAAAGAAACTACGAAGGAAGGATTGTAGGAAGGATGGGAGGAAAGTAGAAACGAAAGAAAGAAGGGATGAAAGGAAGGAAGAAAGAAAGGAAAGAACAAACGAGGGACAGAAGGA
The DNA here is from genome assembly GCA_903632075.3 of Acanthosepion pharaonis. Classification (NCBI taxonomy): domain Eukaryota; kingdom Metazoa; phylum Mollusca; class Cephalopoda; order Sepiida; family Sepiidae; genus Acanthosepion; species Acanthosepion pharaonis. Next base: position 2,693,614 of record CAHIKZ030005157.1, on the reverse strand, counting down.
AGGAAAGAATGAAGGAAGGAAAAAGTAAGGAAAGAAAGAACAAAGGAAAAAAGACGTAAAAAAGGAAAGAAGAAAGGAAGAAAGAAGAAAGAAAGAAAGTAGGAAGGAAAGAAGAAAATGAAGGAAGGAACAAAGGAATCAAGGAAGGAGGAAATGAAAGAAAGAAAAAGAGTAGGAAGGAAAGAAAGAAAGGAAGAAAGAAAGGAAAGAACAAAGGAAGGAAGGAAGGAAGGAAGAAAAAGGAAGAAGGAAAAAGAAGGAAAAAAGAAGGAAAGAATGGAAGAACGGAAGGAAGGGTCAACTGATTAAATTAGGTGCCATTTCTTTCGTATAAATAAAAAGTAATTGTTAATGTATCTTCTACACACACACACACACACACATATATATATATATATATATATATATATATATATATATAAAATCGGTATATATATAAATGCACGCACATACATTCATATATTCGCGTAGGTGTGTCTATGCGCGGAATTATATATGTATATGCGTATGCGCATAAGCTTTATGCCAGAGTAAATATTTATTCAGAATTCTACCCGCAAATGGTTGTGCGTGCGTGTAATTATATATCCATATCTCTGCACATATTTGTCTGTATGTGTGTGTCTGTGTGTGTGTGCGTGCAAGGAGTTATATATTTATATGGGTGTGCGCTTATATGAGCGCATGGGAGGAAGTATATATTCATATCTGTGTACGTGTATATGTGTGCATGCGCGAAATTATGTATTCAGATGCGTGTGTGAGCGGGTGAGTATATATTTATATGTGCGCGTGTAGGCGTGTATTTGCGTCTGTGTGTGAGTGGGTGCATAGACTGACCGCCGCCGCTATAACATCATTTTCAGATTTGTCTTTCCTTTCTACCAATGGGAGCTTTTTTATCTTTTTCTTTATTTTCTCTAAACGACAAAATTGAGTCCAGGGTGAATCAGAAGGAAGGAAGACAGAAGAAAGAAAGAAAGAAAGAAAGAAAGAAAGAAAGAAAGAAAGAAAGAAAGAACAAAAGGAAGGATGGAAGAAAAGAAAATGGAAAGAAAAGGGAAGAAAGACATGAAGAAAGGAAGAAACAAAAGAAAGAAAGAAAGAAAGAAACTAGGAAGGAAGGAAGGAAGGAAGGAAGGAAGGAAGGAAGGAAGGAAGGAATAGAGAAAGGACGGAAGAAAGGAAAACAGAAGACAAAGGAAGGAAGAAATGAAAGAAGAAAAGAAAAAAGAAGGAAGAAAGAAAAAAATAGGAAGGAAGGAAGGAAGGAAGGAAGGAAGGAAGGAAGGAAGGAAGGAAGAGAAAAACAAAGGGAGGAGGGAAGGGAGGAAAGAAATTGGAAAGGAAAGAAGGGAAGAAAAAATGGAAGAAAAGAAGAAACAAAAGATAGAAACTGCGATGGAAGGAAGGAGGGAAGGAAGGAATCTAGGAAGGAAGGAAAGTAAAAAGGAATGAAAGGAAAGAACAAACGAGGGACGGAAGGAAAAAAGGAAGACAGAAGGAAGGAAAGCAGGAAGGAAGGAAAAAGGAAAGGAAAGAAAGAAGAAATGAAAAAAGACGTAAGAAAGAAAGAAAGAAAGAAAGAAAGGAGGAAGAAAAGTAAGAAAGAAAGAAAGAAAGAGAAAAGGAAAAAAGGAAAGAAAGAAGAAAAGAAAGAACAAGGTAAAGACGGAAGGAAGTAAAGAAAATAGGAAGGAAAGTAGGAAAGAAAGAGTGGAATCAGTATAGTTTCAAAATACAGGGTACAGCAGAAATATCGCATACATTTCAAACTGTAACCCTGTGTAGTATTAGTGAAATTAAGCGAGTATCAATGATTTCTTCCTCTTGCTAATGTATTAAAATTTTTTTTTTTTTGCTGTTGAACCGTTTTTAAATTGGTGAATCTGTAAATTCTTCGAACTTATTTCATGTTACGTTGGAGTGGTGCTGTTCCACGTAGGAAATTGATTCTGTTATGAGTTTGAAAATTGCTGGAACACAGATTGAGTGCTTAAGAGAAAGACTACGATGCGCTCGAAATCCAAAAAATGGCCAAAGAGTGAGACTGTCTGTTCTGCAATCTCCAACACGTTCAGCCCATAAGCATGCTTCGACATTCGGATTTTCTGATCGAACAGTCAGAAGAATTATACACATCGATCTAAAGTTCCGTCAATACAAATACAGGTTGTTCATGAACTGCCAGAATTCGACTGGGAAAATCAGACGCCATTCTGTGACGATACCTTACAAAATGTTCCTGCAAATCCTTTTCTTCTCACAAGTAATGAAACTCACTTTTATCACTCTAGCTGCGTCAATAAACAGAATTTTAGCTACTGGGCGGGTTATAACCCTAGACAGCTTCATGAAAAACATCTACACATCGAACGAGTGACTGTCTGGTGCGGAGTTAGAAATATTTGATGTATAGGGTCATTATTTTTTTAAGTAACACCTGACCGGTATCTGGTGATGCTGCGGACATTTCTAGAAACTCAGAGAAATTGGGAGTACGGATTTGTGGTTTCAACAAGATGGCGCTACACAGCAAGAAGAGATGGACGCTTTGAGAGAAATGTTTCCAGGACATTTGATTTCCTTACACGGTGACATTGGATGGCCTGCACTCTCCCTCAGTCTCACCATCCAGCTGCAATTACTTTCTCTGGGGTTAATTGAAAGCTGAGGTCAACAAATATTAACCAGCAAGCGTAGAAGAATTAAAGAATACTATTCGCCAAAAATTGGCAGAAATACAGCCAAGAATGATTCTTCGGTTGATGGAAAACTTTACAAATCGTCTACAACAGTGTATGGCGAATAGATTCCACCATTTGGAGGATGTCATTCTTAACCCAAAGCAAATAAAAATGTCCAGCCTGCAGAAATCGTCTAGAGACCACCATTTGGAGGATGTCAGTATGACAATAAAGATGAGGACAACAGTCAGAACAGTGTAAATAGTAAGAAACACTGTTTTAAATAAAAATGGTGCGTCTATTTTAAACACGAATATCCACTAAAATTTTCTGCATTATTCTGATTACGTCTAGAGTCAATGAGTATAAATCCATTTCACTGATTGTCGAAATTGATTCTGACTGGATGTCGGTCCGTATAGAATTAATATCGCTAATTGATTAAAAATCACAGTCAAGGATTTCTTTTTAGTCAAAAGATTTCTCTCACTTTTTTTTTTCTTTTTTAAGTAACATCATTTTAGGTATTGTCTGAATGTTTGTAATCAAGTGTGTTCAACCATATTTCTGTTCATTTTCAAGAACCAATACTTTCAAAAATCACATACAAGACAGACTTCAGCTTTAAGTGTCGTAGAAAGACAAATCCATCAACCAATTAACTTTCAGAACAATCTCGCTAATCATACGCGATGATGACGTCGCGCACACGTGACTTAGAATCGAAGTTCTTCATTCGCTAAAGTGTATCGTCACTAAAAATCGGCTTCTGATATTTTTTATTTTTTATATATATATATATATATATATATATATATATATATATATATATATATATATATATATTAAATTTGTGTTTTAGATTGCAAATTCTATTTTAGGCATGTCAGAATAAATTAAAAACATTATGTCTAATTTTTAACAAAATCCGTTCATACTTACGAATAACCTTCCTTGTATTGATGTTGAAGGATGACAGATATGTGCTATAGCTGTTTAAATTTCTTTTATTTTCATTTTTCAAAAGTACTTTCGATCTTTTTCCAAGATTATCTTCAGGGGTGCAAGTAGTACAAAACTATATGTTGTTCATTAATATAAGTATTTATACAAAGTTGTGCGTTGTAATCCATTACTGTAGTTTTTTAATTTATACTTTTAAATGGAAAAAAGGTTGACAATGTGCTGAGCATTCATTAAAACGTGAAAAAATTATCCATTATGGAATTTTTTCTCTCTAGGTTATAATGTCATGGTCAGGCGCGCATTAAAGCATGAAGAAACTGTTCCTTTACAAGCATTTCAGAACATTACTACAGTATTCATACTTAATTCTTTTCAGTGTCGGCTTTATTTTCATATATATATATATATATATATATATATATATATAAAGAGAGAGAGAGAGAGAGAGAGAGAGACGTGAAATTTTAGAAAAAAACTTTATCTCTGGAGAAGTTTATATATATATACATAATTTGGAGAAGTTAGCTTAGTGGTATTGGTTCAGTCATATGGACATGTTATCTTGATGTGCTTACGAAACTACGTAGTAGGCATGACTGAACCAACACTACTCAGGTAAATGATAAACTTCTCCAAATTAATCATATTAACGCTATATCCTAACTTTTAATATCGAGCGCTTTATGACAAAAACATGACTGCCCAAAAGGCTTTCCACCCTGAAAAAGAAACAGTACTGGTACTTAATAAGATAGATAGATAGATAGATAGATAGATAGATAGATAGATAGATAGATAGATATATAAAGTGAACATTAAAGTCAACATTCAGCCCCTGACGATTGCGTATAAGAATGAAACAGACTGTCGTCACTTCACTTTGACTTCAATGTCATTTTTTATATTTACATAGGCTCTATCCCTGATATTGAGTACTTTGATCCATAAATATAGCATACCTTAAAACTATATTTTTATCATATATATATATATGTGTGTGTGTGTGTGTGTGTGTGTGTGTGTGTGTGTGTAAATAAAAAGAAAGAACAGTAAGATATATAATCCGGTGTTCTTATAGATATTTTTATTTTTACAAGATAGTGCTCAATGTAAATTTACAGAGCATTAATATTGTAAATTAATTGATTTAAAATATGTTTTTTCCGCTACATGGTTCTAACCATGTTTCAAAAATAGAAGCTAAAAGCCCTGAATTTAATTTTGTAATTAAATTAAAAGCATTAGTTCCATTTCATCCTCAAGCGAATTTTGGAGTAACTTTTAAAAAATTACTGGGTTTTAAAGACACAGCTAAAATCACGTTTCCATGGTTACAGAATATTCTACTTCTATTTTTGAAACATGGTTAGAACTGTGTAGCGGAAAAAACATATTTTAATCAATTAATTTATAATATATATATATATATATATATATATATATATATATATATATATATATATAAAAAATATAGTCTTAAGGTGTGCTATATTTATGAGATAAAGTGCTCAATATCAGAGATAGAGCGTGTGTAAATATAAAATGAACATAGAAAGCCATCACTTAGAGGCAACAGTCTGTTTCATGCTATATGCAATCGTCAGGCCTGACAATTGCATATAGCATGAAACAGACTTTCGCCTCTAAGTGTTGACTTCTATGTTCACTTTTATATATATATATATATATATATATATATATATGAGGACCTTGAATAAGTTCTCGCTGTTTTCCAACAGATGGCGTTTCCAGAATTGCGTGCGCGTAATTTCAGATGGTAACGCATCTCTGAGGAAGTACTAGAAGTTAGTTTGAAATTCAGTGTATGTCATTTCACCGAAGTGTAAACAACATTGTTTTTCCTAGCGTTAAACCTGTCGGATTTCGCGCTAAAGAAAGTGTATTTGCGGGGAATTTTACTGCACTACTTTATTCAAAAGAAAACTGCAGCTGAAGCACACAGAATTCTTGTTGAGATTTACGGCGACCATACTCTCTCGGAAACAACATGCAGAGATTGGCTTAGACGCTTCGAAAATAATTATTTTGATGTTGAAGATAAAGAACTCTCTGGCACATCGAAAAGACAAAGAATTGAAGGCATTAGTTCATGAAGATTCATGTCAGGTGCAAGCTGAACTTGCAGAATCATTAGGAGTTGATCACACAACAGTTTCGAAATGTTTTAAAGCATTAGGAATGATTCAGAAGCAATGACATCAAGTTGAAGCCGAGAGATGTCGAACGGCGTCTTGTCACGTGTGAACAGCTGCCTCAATGGCAGAAAAAGGAAAGTTTTTTTTGTGTGTGTCGTATCGTGACCGGCGATGAAAAGTAGGTGCACTACGATAATCCTAAGCGTAAAAGACCGTGGGGTAAGCCGAATATCCATTGTTCGAAGCTTCTGCTCTACATTTGGTGGGAACAGCTGGGCGTAGTTTATTATGAGCGGTTCAAACCG
>CAHIKZ030005157.1:2640000-2682500 GCA_903632075.3 Acanthosepion pharaonis | reverse complement strand
ATGCATAATCGGATACTATTTTCGAAACATACTTTCATGAGCGTTTTTCCAAATGTAAATAATATATATATATATAATTATAGATATTACCTTACGTCGAAAGTACGAATTCGAGTTTCATGTTCAATACAATCTTCAGGTACTTATAGTGGTAATGAACTATATATATATATATATATATATATATATATGAACTATATATATATATATATATATAGTACAAATAATGACGACATTATACACGTAAGCATATCCGCGCAGACGGGCACATGGGCACACGCGCGCGAACGGACACGCACACACATACATTACAAAAAACATACATTACAAAAAAAACAACTTACACCAATTTAAGGTTCCGGATGCTGAAGGTAATATCAATCAGCTAAGTGACAAACCTTTAACTTGCATATATATATATATATATATATATATATATATATATATATATATATATATATATATATATATATATATATGTAGTAATCAATTGGTATATAATCCAAGTGAATCCTATTAACACAATATTAAATATTAGAACTTATTCACGCATAGACCTCAATGTTTTTATAATAAGCAGAACAATATATTTCCTAAAATTGGAATTAAATACCATTATGCAAATGAGGTGAAAATGATCATTTACATAATGTATCTTAATTATATATATATATATATATATATATATATATATATATATATATATGATAACGATATATAATTTTATATATCAAGAACGGAGGAAAGATGTATGACAAAGTTGAATAGTTTTCGTGTTACGTGTTTTCGTCTCTTAGGACTAGGTTTGTTTACGTTTATGTGACAACGCGTGCGCACGGACGAGAGACGCTGGGAATTTTAAATTTAGAAAAATGTTTTCTTTTTGTAGAGAGTTATATCATCTAGCCAATTTCATTTAGATTCTTTTTCTTTTTCTTTCCAATATCTTTGTTATTAAATATCACCGATGAAGTCCTAAGGGACGAAACGCGTCGCATGAAATCTTTTCCCACTTTATATATATATATATGTGTGTGTGTGTGTCTGTGTGTGTCTGTCTGTGTGTGTGTGTCTGTGTGTGTGTTGATGTGTGTGTCTGTGATGATGTGTGCCTCTGTCAATATATATATATATATATATATATATATATATATATATATATATAATTGTGCATATATATATATATATATATATATATATGAAGAAATATAGTCTTAAGGTGTGCTATATTTATGGGATAAAGTGCTCAATATCAGAGATAGAGCGTGTGTAAATATAAAAGTGAACATAGAAGTCAACATTTAGAGGCGACAGTATATATATATATATATATATATATATATATATATATATTATATTATATGCAATCGTCAGGCCACGATTGCATATATAGCATGAAACAACTGTCGCCTCTAAATGTTGACTTCTATGTTCACTTTATATATATATATATATATATATATATATATATATATATATGCTAATTATCAAATTTAAACTTTTGACAAAAAAAAGATTAAATTAACGTATGTTATATTTATGCGTTAAAGTATTAATATCAGGTATAGAGCGTTTGTAAATATAAAATTGGAAGTTGAAGTCAACACCCAGCGGCGACCTTCTGTTTCATACTTAAACTAAATCATCAGGCCATTTAGTTGATGTGTAATGTGTAGTGTTAAGCATGAATTAAGGACGAAAGTAAAATCTTCTTTTACTTTGTATCCGAATACAATGTTTTTATCACAATTTCTTTTATTTCTAAAACTTAATACAAATGTAATGACTTCAAGCGGAGGATGCAAAAATAATCCCGATTTCTTATGTCGTATATGGGGCGAGTTTACAACAATGAATAACAAAAACTGATCAATGATTTTGTCAGAAAAGCTTATCGCGCTTACTTTGAATTGAAACTGGGCGTTCAGGACAAATTGTGGGCACGACATGTTGTCGGCAGAATATGTCAGAAGCACTTATGCCTGTGGACTAGGGGTAGTTGGACATCGCTTAAGTTTGGGATTCTGATGATCACGAAATCACATTGACGTCTGTTACTTCTGTTTAATTGACATTGCTGGCCTCAAAAAGAAGAAACGAAAATCTGTGAACTATCCTTCTCTCAATTCAGCTATGAGACCCGTACCCCACCTTGATTAAATCCTTATTCCTGTCTGTGAAGGTTCCATCCAATGACATTAAAGAATTGGACTGTGATGATGCGAATGATTTTGAGGGATTATCATCTGAAGCGATACTGTTTGATTAAGAAGAGCTGAGCAACTTAATCAGGGATATCTGGGTATTCAGGACAAATCGTGGCAAAATATGTCAGAAGCACTTACCCCAGAGCTCTAGGGGTACTTGAACTTCACTTACATTTGGCATTCCGATGATCACAAAATCACATCGATGTCCGTTACTTTTGTTTAATTGCTGGACTCAAAAAGAAGAAATGAAAATCTGTGAACTATCCTTCTCTCAATTCAGCTTTCAGACCTGTACAACACTCTGAAATGAAATCCCAATTTATGTCGTCAAAGACAGGAATCGAGACTTCATTGATGTCCAGTGACATGGAAGAATCGGACTAAGATTTCGTCCCTATGGGTGATAATGACAAGGACAATAATTTTGAGGGATTATCATCTGAACATATACTGAGAAGAGTTGAGTGACTTAATCAGAGATTTGAGTTTATCAAAAGAATCAGCGGAACTCTTAGCTTCAAGACTGAAGGAGAAGAATCCCCTTAAAGAAGGAACAAAGGTTACATTTTATCGCTACTTCAATCAAACCAATGAACATGTATATTGTGACGATGTTGAAAGTGTTTTCCTGTGTCATGGTATTCAGGTCAATGATGCAAATTCATCATGGCAACTATTCATTGATAGATCAAAACTTAGTTTAAAATTTCTTTTGCTGCACAACACCAATGTTTACACATCGATACCAATTGGACACACCACAAAGCTGAAAGAAAGGCATGAACCCTTCAAGGATGTAATGGAAAGAATTTCATCATAACTAGGTGATGTGTGTTGATCTTAAAATGGTTAACTTTTTACTTGGGCAACAATCAGGCTACCCAAAATATCCATACTTAACTTTCTTTTTGGGTCAGTAAAGCCAGAGTTGGGATTATTTTAGGATAAGAGAGATAATGAGTTAAATTCAATTATCAGATCCGATGACCAGAAACCAGAAATTGTTGATTGATTGTCTTATCTAAAAAAAAAAAGACTATATGAGCATCACAGACGTAGACTGCATAAAAACACTACTGGCCTCAACAAGAAGAAACGAAAATCTGTGAACTATCCTTCTCTCAATTCAGCTATCAGATCTGTACCCCATCTTGATGAAATCCTGATTCCTGTCTGTGAAGGTTCCATTCAGTGACATTAAAGAAATGGACTGTGATGATGGGAATGATTTCATCGTTATGGGCCGGAATAACAATGACAACCATTTTGAGGGGTTATTGTCTGAACTGATACTGTTTAATCAAGAAGAGCTGAACGACTTAATCAGAGATTTGAGTTTATCAAAAGAATCAGTGGAACCCTTAGTTTCAAGACTGAAGGATAAAAATCTCCTTTAGGAAGGAACGAAAGTTATATTTTATCAGGATAGAAATGTTGAATTTGTCTCCTACTGCAATCAAATCAATGAAAATGGCCAACGTTTTTACTTGAGCAGCAATTAGGCTATCCAAATATTTCCTTTGTTCGTGGGACAGCCGAGACAGAGATCAACACTGGGGTAGAAGAGAATGAACGGTCATTGTAGAAATGAAAGCCAGAATGATAAATATGATAACTGATCCGCTATTTCCCAGAGTCAAAATCACCTCTCCATATTAAATTAGGACTCAAGAAGCAGTTTGTGAAAGCGCTTGACAAGGAATGTCCAATGTTTTCAATACAATTGCAGTGCACATCTTGGTCTTAATATAGAAAAATTGAAACAAAATATTTTTGATGAAACTGATATTCGAAAACTCAAGGATGACAACTTCGACAACTTTATGAATGTTACTCATTAAAAGCCTCGATTTCATTTCTTAATGTAGTGAAAAAAACCTTGGTAATCGCAAGACAAACGACTATAGGGAACTAGTAGTCAACCGTTAGAAAACGACCTGGAGATTGGTACTAACTTGAGTATCAAACTATATTTCCTGCATAGACATTGAGACAGATTTCCAGAAAACTGTAGCGATATAAGTGATGAACAAGGAGAATCTTTTCATCAGGATATAAAAATCATGGCGGACAGATAACAAGGGAGATATCAAGAATGGAGGCAGATTTATGACGGAACCTGAAAAGACATAAAACTATCGATCATGCGCGAAAATCGAAAAAGCGGAAGTTCTTTTCCTGATTGTTCTTTTCTAATTTTTAACTTTATTTAATCTAAAATATTTGTGTTTTGATGTATTTTTCCTCTTATTTTTGTCGTTGGGGACACATGGTCCAGTGGATAAAAGTGTTGATTAATCCAAAAAGTGACCTGACCCAAAGATTTGTGAGTTCAATCCCTCAGTGGAGAGGACAAAAACCTGGAGAGTTATAAAGGCGAATTAACTAAAACTGAGATATCCAAAGGCATGGCACGTGGAATTGGAACAATCTACCCCCGTGGACTAAATAAAGGGTTCGAATCAAAATTTCAATAAATATCACCTGAAGAAGGTTAGAGGGTACAACGACCGAAACGTCGTGAATTTGACAATAAAGATGAAAACAACAGTGGAACAATGTAAATGGTGTAAATAAATAACTTCAGCAATTTTCCTGTTTTTTTTTTTTTTTTTTTTTTTTTTTTTTTGTTTTTTTGCCCATCATCTGAAGCAAGCAAACTACAGCTGAGAAAAATGACTAGGATATTCAAATTCAGCGCTATTAAATTGTTTAAAATTAGCTATTATATCCCTTGCACAATTACAAAAAAAAATTAGAGGACAGTGTAATAAACAAAATAAGTATTATATAGACACAACAACCACTCCCTTGCGCTGGACTGCATGCCATTTATCAGAACAAAGTGCTATTAGACAACAAATTAATAAGTAACACAAAAACTATAACATTAGACAACTCCTCACTAATAATACAAAAATGACCCATAAAGCCAATAGCCAAAAAAAACCTAAAGATTGTTGAAGCTATTTACATCCAACAAATGAAAACCTCATAACTGATGACTGTACTACGTTGTATCTTCGAAATCAATCTTACACGTTTATCTAAAAAAAGCCAATCAGAAAATAAAATTAACAGATGACTAAATATTTGATCATTTATTAGAAATCACCTTTGCAAGCCTAACTGCTACATATGCAAAAAGTATCCGAAATTAAGCCCATGCCCAACCTTTCGACACACATGAGTCATCTTCAGGAGTACGAAAATGGAAAGTTAAGGAAAGAAAAGCAAAAGTGTTTCAAGTAGCTCATTTTTTGTTTTTTAGTTAAAATTTCAAACCAGTATTCTAATCATCAAAACTATTTCTCAACCCACCAAATAAGACTAAAGTAGTTTATGAATTTATTAGTCCAATTGGAGATTGCATCTCTGTAAATAATAAAGAAGCATTATATCGGTTACACAACAACCACGCTTTCATCCTGGACTGCATGTCATTTATCAGAACAAAGTGCTATTAAACAACTGTAACACTATACAGCTCCTCGCTAACAATACAAAAATACACCCTAAATCCAATAACAAAAAGTTTAACGATTATTGAAGCCATTTACATTCAAAAGACGTAACCATAAAAATAGCTATAAACAATCCCAATCCCTTATTTTCGAACACACCCACACACACACACACACACACACATATATATATATATATATATATATATATATATATATATATATTGGAAAATATATGACAAAGTGGAAAAAGTTTTCTTGCGACGCGTTTCGTCCTTTAGGATTACATCGGGCTAAATTTGTCATGTTGGTACTACTGCACATGCGCACGAACGAGGGATGCTGGGAAATCTTAATTTTTAATTATTTTTTTTTTTTAATCTTTTGTTGCTAGATATCCCACACTGTGATAATAGAAGTTCTGCCAGGAATGATGAAATGTTATAAGAGTCCGTAGTTGTAGTTAATATATATATATTCATTTCTGTAGTTCACTGCTAACAGCAAGCAGAAATATTTCTCCTCCCGATGATGGCCATTTCGGTCGAAACTAGTCGAGGAATCTAAATGGAATAATAATAATAAAAAACGAAAGAATATTAATCTACAACCCAGTGTGTCTAATGATTTTAATTTTTTATTTTCTTATTGTTCAAAATATATATATATATATATATATATATATATATATATATATATATATATATATACGTGAATTGCGTGGAAGTTGTAGTTGATATACACGTGAATTTTGGGGATGTTCTCAGCCGGACCAGCAAAAATTTTTTAAATAATTCCTGCTATTTGATCAGATTTTTTGAAATGTGTCGGGCCGAGAACTTTTCAACATGGCATTTTGCAGCGCGTAAGTGAGAAGGTATGTGTCTGTAAAACTGCAGAATTGTCTGTTCATATTTGTGTCTCTGACAGTGTGTGTCTGTGCGTGTGCGTGTGTTCGGGGTGGGGGGTCGTGTTTCGTTTCGCACTCTCCCCACCACGTCTCCACGCCATTCTCCCTTCTGCAGTGTAATGTCTTATCTCGACAAAGTCTTTTTAGTTATTTTTGTCGGTCAAACAAGGTTTTCTCGATAACGCCACCTGTCGCCCACATTTGGAACTAAAACACCTTCGCTTGGTCCCTTGTCAAAAGCATCGCACATTCTTTCACCACACGCAAAAACAATTCTTTATCATCAGAGGTCTGATATGAAAACTCGAGATCAAGAGACAACAAATCTTCTGACGCCTTCCTTGGAATATTTAATGTTGTCTTTGTTGTTGGTATATAAAATCCTTTTGTGTGCGTGGGTGTGTATGTGGCTTAGTACAGCAGTTTCCTTATGAATCATAAAGCTGAAACCTCACCAGCTACAATCTCAATAGCAATTAAATTTTTTCTTTTTACGGGAGGAAGTCGCTTGCCTAACAGTGAACGAGAACTACCAGAAAAACTAAAGAGTTCTAACTATTCAGCAACTTACAACGAGGAAGAGACATGAAGAATGGACGTCAAAGTCTCCTATCCAGAGTTAGGACTCAGATAACCGATTCTGTTTTTAGACGCAATTATTTAATTATTTTTTGTCTGAAATTCTGGGATAGGGAGTTCTTATTTACGAGTATGGGCTGAAAAGTTTATAGGCTGACTAAGAAGGAGTGATACTATAGCTGTGAAATCTTACATGCATTAATTTCAACTCTTCTTATTAATAACTGCATTGATTCTTTCCAGGTACGATGGTGGACTTAAAAGTTAATTGGGTGACTATGAAGGAAGGATGATAGAGCTATGAAAACTTGCATGCATTCATTTCAACTCTTCTTATTAATAACTGCATTGTTTCTTTCCAGGTACGAGGGTGGGCTGAAATGTTCATAGGCTGACTATGAAGGAGTAATCCTAGAGCTATGAAAACTTGCATGCATTAATTTCAACTTTTCTTATTAATAACTGCATTGATTCTTTCCGTGTAAATTGACATTTGACTATTCAAAGAAATCTTCAAATGTATCTTGTAGCAACTTCTCTTGAAAATAGATGAAATTTGGCATCTAGCTGTTATCAAGTACCTACTGAAAGTGTTGCTATATTAGGCGATGAGGCCACAGCTTTATCAACAGCACAAATTGGGAAACTGAATCTAGGAGAGGAAAGATGACCCATTGTTGGGACGTCCTGCAACTGCCACCACCGAAATAAACATTGATCATGTTCATCACATGGTAATGGATGACAGGCAATTGACAATAAATCAAATAGCCAATGCTATTAGCATATCTGGTGTGAGAGGTGAGAATATTCTGGTCAATGAACTTGGCATGACGAAGGTTTCTGTTCGGTGGGTGCCACATCTTCTGACATCTGATCAAAAGCGCACCAGGCTGATCAAATCACGGGAAAATCTAGCATCGTTTGAGGCAGATTCAGCTCGTTTCCTTGAATGTTTCCTAACCCAGGATGAGCATTGGGCTCATCACTTTGAACCAAGGACAAAGATACAATTCATTCATTTGGTTGTTCAAAGAAGGCTATTCATCCTGTTGATCAAAAAGTCATCAACAGTAGATATGACGTCATCATCAATGTGATACTGGTTACCAGCCAAGTGTTTTTTTCATGTTAGGGAACAGATGATAAGCAGATGATGCCAAATAAAAAGAAGAAGGATAGTGATAAACCAACCCAAAACCACAGTCACGGACAGCAGCCATTGAAACAAAGGACTTCTGTGCTGGAGCACTGTCCTCATGGAACAAGACCCTTCTCGTCAGTTTTCCTGTGTGTTTGATCTTCATAGCCTTTCGTAACTGCTTCAACAAGTTAACATAGAACTCTCCATGGATGGTCTGGCCCTTTTGCATTCCAAAAACCTGAGACTATCACTTTCCCTGCCGATGAAACTATTTTAGCTTTCTTTGGGGCAGGTGATGAAGGCAGTTTTCCCTGCATGGACCGTCTCTTTGACTCTGGATCAAAATGATGAACCTAACAATGGGAAAGTGACTAAAGCCGAGATTCCAGATCAGGACCAAATAACATTAAAGATTCTTCTTTGTATTCTATTTGAAATAAATAACATAACTTATACTTTTATTGTATATTTGAGGAGTCATACTTGCCCAATTTGAAAGTTAAACTTTTTCAACATTGTTAGAGGGGAAAAATGGCTGATGTGTTTGGGCTAATGGATACTGGCTTTGACAAATTTTTTTCAATTGAAGTTCATCAAATGCAAGGCACAAGAGTCTCTCAAGTTAGAGGGTTACTGTTAAAATGCTAATGATGAATGAGATGTAATATGAGTGAAAGAAGTAAGGATTATGAGGATAAAGCGGATAGATAAAGATTGACCCTCGACTAGAAGAGTTTAAGTTTATAGTGATCAGGAAAACACGAAATAGCAGCTCTTCGGGAAGTTTAATACCGCATTTCGTATGCGAAGTAAAAAAAGTGGGGGTGATTCTACCCACAGGGGATGTAGCATAGCCTGTATTAGTTGTAAAGTTATGAACTGATGAAATTGAATAATGGTGATCATCTGAACATTTTCTATGGAAATGGCGGCAGCATAAGAATAGATTAGCGACGTTGCGTCTATGCTAAAAGAAACCGCAAATTGAAGAATAACTCCCTCCCACAAGAATACGTGCATACTCTTGAATTCTATTAAGAGTGAACGGTAAAGATTTCACAGCTCCACCTCAAACATGGCCGCAAATAGAATGGTAGCGATGGAACGATGCGGTTATTTTTCCAGTAACATTAGCAATGTATCGTATAAATGAGACGAGAACGTTTCCAGCACCATTAGCAATTTATTGTATATATGTGTTGTAGCATATCTACGTACGATAATTGGTATGTCTCCATCCACATAGATATAGTAGTAAATACTGTATGTTGGTCTGCAGTTGGAGATTCATTGTGGAATTCACTTGACTAGTAGTTGATTACTTTTTCTACGCATCGCTGGCGAATCTTATATGTGTTGTTCTTGTCCTAAGTATTATCGTTCATTACCCACCTTCGTGTGATTATTCTATTCAGTATTTGTTATAGTGGAACACCTATTCTATAGTTAATAGACTCTCCCACCTATAAGTAGTAGTAGTAATAGTCAGCCGTCTCAGTGAGTTGGTCAGTCAGTTGATGTCGGACGACCGTTAGTCGGATACTAAAAGTATCAGCGACCACCACTAGATTTCTCTGCGTCATTACCTATTATATCAAGTTCCTAACATTTTGTACGTCAAACATATTTTGGGACCGACTTAGTACAAATACAAGCCTCCACTGTGAAACCACTCTACAACAGTAACTTTCCCAAGCTTACAACAATATGTGACGACAATGTTTCCAGCATCATTAACAATGGATCATATATATATATATATATATATATATCTGTGTGTGTGTGTGTGTGACGACAATGCTTCCAGCATCATTCGCAATGGATCTAATATATGTGACAACACTGATTTCAGCATCATTAACATTGGGTCGCATATATCAGACGACAAGATTTCTATCATTATTAGCAGTGGTTTATGATTTACATTATTTGGACTATTGTCCTCATCTTTGTCGCCATATTTATTACAACGTTTCGGCCGTTGTACTCTCCGGCCTTCTTCAGGTGGTTGGAATGTCGAACTGAACCCTTTATTTAGCTCACTGGGGTAGACTGTTCTACTCCAACATGCCATGGCACAGTGGATTGCGTTTTCCCAGTTGTCTTATACGGTCTTTTACTACAACTATTCCTATTTTTCTATTTACTTCTATGTATTCAGCCATTTTATAGTTGGCTCGACACTCACTGGTTACACTTTTTTTTCTTTACATTTGAATAGTTAGAGATTATAGCTATCAGGGAAACAAGAAGAGGGGAGGGAGTTTCACACGCGAGAAGTGCGAGACATGAAGCTATTTAAGAGACGGCTACATTTAACAGTTTCGACAGTGAAAGGATGAGAGCGAAATGCCAGCCTAGTTGAACGCTTAAATTCATGAAGTCTTCTTAAGATTAACCGACATCCTACACACAGACTTCTGACAGAATCTCTGAAATGAAAAATTGTCATTATTTTTTACGATATAAAAAAATATATTTCTGTATTTTTTATCTGTTATTTCAAAATATTTTATCTTCCAAACAGAACTTCCTTTTATATATATATATATATATATATGTGTGTGTGTGTGTGTGTGTGTGTGTGTGTGTGTATATATATATATATATATATATGGGAGAGATTATAGTTTTTCCGACAAGAGAAAAGTGTATATTTTAAAAAGAAGAGACCGCAAACGTTTTTGGTTGCAATGTGGACTTTTTTTTTAAATATATATTATATTTTATTTACCATTTCCTGTCTCGTGACTTCTTCGGGCAAAGAGTGGATATATTAAATATTATTAAAATGAATTAACTTTCCTTGTGGTTTTCAATGTTAAACATTCTTTTTTCGCGGTAGTAGTGACACAAATATCTTTCTTGAACTGGTGATAAAGGCTAATAAAACAATTAAGATTGGTCCGAGAAAGGGTGTGGAAAGATATCTGTATTATCTTTTAAGAAACCCTGTATGTTCTTAGATCTGTTTCCATTTTTGTGTATTGTGTGTGCGTTTTTGATACTGTCTGTATGTATATACCCTCTCCATACATACATACTGTCTTATTATAAGGAATTAGTATACATATATACATATATATATATATTCATGTCCACACACACATGCACATATATACATACATACACACAAACACACATATACATATACATATATACATACACATACATATACTTCCTATATTATGTAGGTTTCGTGCGTGTGCTTGTGAGTCGTCTAATTGTTTTGCAAGTATATGTGTATACATATATATTCGTTCTCCATAGATACCTGCGTGTGAGTGTGTGTGTATATATGTGAGTGGTCCGACCACTATCTCTCTCTCTCTCTCTCTATATATATATATATATATATATATATATATATATATATATGAAATGAGAACGAATCGAATATTAATTCCGACATTCGTAACATTAATTTAAAAGAGGGCTCAATACAATAATAGAGCAATATTCTCAAGTGACGAAATAAGCTTTATAATTAACTGTGGGAGATTTGTCCTCATCCAAAATAAAGAGCAGTGGGTAAAAAATTCTGATGATAACTTTCACATTTCAATGGGGTCATTGGATTCTTCTAGGTCTTCTGATCTGGTTAGTTTATATATATTTATACTTATTGCTTATGATGAGATCAATCTAGATAGTATAGGGCTATATAGAGATGATGGTCTTACGGTTGTAAAAACTACGAAAATTAAGGTAGATGAACTCATAGGGAAATTTAAAAGTTTAGATCTTAAGGTTAAAATAAGTGCTAATATTAAACAATTCGAGATTCTCGATGTAACGTTAGATCTAGTCTATGACAATTTTCAGCCTTATATGAAAAATAATGCAAACCCAATCTATATTCACCCCAATTCCAATCATCCCTCCATCTGTAATCCGACATATTCCTTCTTCTGTAGAACAAAGGTGTGTTTGATATATATAGCCATGTGTACAATAAAGTTCTTAAGAATAGTGGGTATAAGCGCGCCGAAATTCAGTTTAAAGATTTTGATGATAGTAATTCAAATAAAAGAAATAGAAATAGGAAGATCATCTGGTACACACTTCCATTTAATCAATTAGTAAGTACTAATAAGGCCATAAGTTTCTGAAATTAATCGATAATTTTCCGAAAAGCAACTCTCTTAGTAAAATATTTAATAGGAATACATTAAACCTTAGTTATAGTTGCACTAATGATCTCGAGAAACAACAACAATAGAACTCTAAACGAAGTCAATAATTTTAATCATAATGCAAAAATAAAAATATTAAGGATGGTAACCAATGTAATTGTAGAAATCCTAACCAATGCTCATTGACTAACAAATGTTTAACCGAATCGCTTTTATATCTTTGTTCTATCTCTACACTAGTGTGGGGAATGAGAAGACTTACCTCCCGCAAAGCGAATTTGCATGGCGTGTCAGATCCTGTTGAAAGATCGCGACCGGCAGTAAAAGTGAAATTCCCATATCGCGGGCAGACGTACAAAGGAAAAAATAAAAATAAAAAAGACTAAGAATTCAAACCAGGTTGAATTTATAAAACCGGAAGTCTCGGGCGAGCGAGAAGTAAGTCTCGTATGCAAATTTTAGTTGCCCCCGACGCGGGCATAAATAGCGAATCTGGGAGGAAGACGGGAGAACGCATTGTTGGCGTGACGGCGCACGTACTAACGAGACTGAGAGAATAGAAGGTCACTTGCAACAGCTTAGTTGGTAGACCGGAGGACTGGACGAAAACAAGCACTTTAATCTTTTTCAGTCATCGCAAACGACTGGCGAACTGAATTACCCACAACTAGAAAATCCGAAAGTTGAAAAATTTTATATTGGTAGTACTACGAATACGTTTTAAACCCGGTGGTATCAGCACATGTCTTATTTTACTAATATTACTTATAGAAATAATACTTCGTTTTCAAAATGTTTTTGGAAGTCGAAAGATGAAAATAAAACTTCTAAAGTTAAATGGAAAATTTTAAAATTAACAAAGACTTGTAGATCTTTATATGAACCTTGTTTTCTGTGTTTACAAGCGGAAATGCAGATTATCAGGTTTTTGAATTGGGATGATTTATTAAATCAAAAATTTGAATTAACGGTTAATTGTAAACATATCATACCTTTGACCCTACAATTTTGCTATATTTTAAATTTTGACAAATGCTTCTTCTTATATTTTAGAATAACCTTGTTTCACCATATAAAGCTTATCTTTTGTCAATAAGATCAAATACGACGTAGTATAATTTGTACATTATTCTTCTAGTACTGCTGGTAATATTTAATTGAGATGTACATGCGTTTAGCTAACATTTTCCATTGACCGGTTTTATTAACACCCTATATAAGACACTTTAGTTAACAGTCGCATTCTGTTTTGTATGTTCTGTATTTTTAGTTAATTTTATATGATCTATATGGTTAAAGTTTTGTTTGATATATTTATTTAAATATTTTGTTTGATCTATATATTTTTAGTAATTTTGTTAGACCTTTTTATTTTCTTTGTATTTATTTCTTAAAAGGCCACATTATTTACTGACTATAAAATTATGAAATTTTAGCTTTTGACCCACAAGGTATGAGGTTTGTGAAGTGCCTTGTTAAATTACGTTTCCTTTCTCATAGGAAATGCAATGTGTCTTATGTCAACATTGTAGCAAACTTGCATTTGTATCGAATATAACGTCTAACTTCTCTACGATTTTAAATCGGTGGGTCATGACCTCTTATTTAGTGTAGGCCATTTTGATTGGTAGATTTGATTCTAAACAATATAAACGCTGCTGCTATCTCCTTATTCTTTCCTACCTTTTCTCCTTATTCTTCGGAAAAAAGATTGCATCTTGTGTCTTTCTTTCCGACTCTTTTTCTTTTCTTTTTTCGCATGAAAATAGGTTGTATGGGGTTTAAAATCTCAATAAATTGTCTGCTAACCAGTCATTTACTAACGCCTGAGAAGGTGTGTTAATACACATTGAAATATGATTGCATTTGTGTAGCGTTTTTCACATGTCTTGATGTAATATCCTAAAATAAAGTGCATATATATATATATACTTTATATATATATATATATATATATATATATATATATAATAATGAACATTGAAGTCAACACTCAGAGGCGACAGGCTGTTTCATTCTGGACGCAATCGTCAGGCTGTGGCGATTGCGTCCAGCATGAAACAGCCTGTCGCCTCTGAGTGTTGACTTCAGTGTTCACGTTTATATTATATTTACATACGCTCTATCTCTGATATTGAGTACTTTAAATATAGCTCATCTTAAAACCATATTTCTTCATATATATATATATATATATATATATATATATATATCCTTATATATATATCCTTATATATATATACAAACACACACACACATATATATATGATATATATATGATATATATATATATATATATATATATATATATATATATATATATATATATATATATATATATATATATATATATATATATATGATATATATATATATATAGATAGATAGATAGATAGATAGATAGATAGATAGATGAGAGACTGTGATAGATAGATAGATGAATAGATAGATAGATTGATAGATAGATAGATAGATAGATAGATAGATAGATAGAGACTGTGATAGATAGATAGATAGATAGATATGTATATATCTTCTATATATATTCTTATTTATCCGTTACATTTTGACACTTTTTCTTTCTTTCTTTTTTTTTACGTGTATTGTTTCTTACTCTTTTTTCTTTCATTCATTATTTTTTCGCCTTTTATTTTTCAATTATCCTTTTCCTTTTATTTTTGTTCTCTCTTTCTCTCTATCTCTCTCTTTCTTTCCGATTCATTCATTCCTTTATTGCCTTATATTTTCTTTCTTCACCATTAATTCTGTTGTCTCTATCTTTCTTTCTGTTTGATTCCTTCTTTTTTCGACATATTTTTCTTTCTTCCTGTTTTATTTTACTTGTGTTCTCTCTCTCTCTCTCTCTCTCTCTCTCTCTCTCTCTCTAACTCATTCTCTCTTTTCATTCATTCCTTTTTCGCCTCATATTTTTTCTTCTCTTTCCCTTATCCTGTCTCCTTCTTTCTTTTCTTTCATTCATTCCTATATTGTTTTTTTTTTTTACTTCTTTTATCCTCTCTCTCTCTCTCTCTCTCTCTCATTCTTTCTTTTTGCGGTCATTCATTCTTTTTTCGGTTTATATTTTTTTCTTCTTTCTCTTTCTTTCTTCTCTCTCTCTCTCTCTCTCTCTCTCTTTTGTCCTTTCTTTTCACCCTTCTGTCCTTCCTTCCCTCTCTTCTTCTTTCACTTTCCATTGTCCCTTCTTTCCTTCCTTTCTCCTTTGTAACTTCATTTCCGCACTTCCTTCCCCACTGTTATGGTCCGGTTCCTTGTACCACGGTGATAGTCCAAGGTAGAACCAATAAAGAAGAACTCGAAGGCGGATATGGAATAACACAGATATATTACAAACAGGAATATATACAGAGAAGTAGAAGTGTTAGTACGAACAATCAGGTTTAGTAGTAATTGTCTGAACGCGACTCTGTTTCGGACTGCCTCTGAACTCGACTGACTGACTCGCTCGCTCTGACTGACTGACAGACTCCTGAGGGACTTCAATCCAGACTTCAGACTGAACAATATTTAGTCACCCCCACCCCACGAGGGCATCATGTGGCACAAGCCCGGTTTAACGTGGGATCTCCGAGCCTGTGTGCTCTGTCAAAAATATGCCCTTTGAACCCGTATAAACGGGTTCAGGGTCGGTTTACCTCCCCGAAAGAGACTCCGCCCTTCGGTGTAGCCTCGTTCGGGTTCCTCCCCGCCCAAAGGCCGAGAGTTCAACCAATCAGCCGGTCGTCCGACTTCGGACTGAACTCCCTGCTTCCTCTTGAGGCGCAGTATTTATTACGTATGGAATAGTCCATTATGTTATTATGAGTAAGGTCCCATAACACCTCCCCACTCTCTCTCTCTCTCTCTTTCTCTTTCTCTCTGAACTGACAATTAAATACATTTACAAATTAAACAAAAGTAAATGAATTTTCACACACACACACACACACATATATATATATAAATATATATATATATATAGAGAGAGAGAGAGAGATGAGTTTGATAAATGTAACATACGTATACGCACATATACTTACACGGACATATATTTTTCTCAAGTTTTATAAAAGCAGTGCTCACTGTTATATAGCAGAGCTATTAAGTATATATTAGTGAATATACACCGTATCCTTCGTCGATAGCACGACTCGGAGTTTCATGCAAACACGCAATCTTCAGGTGCAAAATACTCACTATATATATATCTTTCATTAAATACACCAGACAAGAAAGATTTAATTTATAATTTAAATTTTTTTCCAGCATCTTTACGTCGTTAGGAGTAAATACAAGATAGTAAAACATAATGATGCCGAAAAAATAAAAATAAATAAATAAATCTTTCTTGTTTGCTGTATTTAATGAAAGATGTTTAAAAGAAAGGTTGTGCCCAAATATACATATTTCGCTTCCAGTGGCCCTTATGCACGAGATTGTCGTTGCTTGGAAATTTAATTTATTGTAATGTACTTGTCATCTCTGATGATGGCTTATGTAAACCGAAAGCTTAAATAGGATTAAAAAAACATATATCAATATGGTGATTTTCTTTCGTCTTTCAATCATAATGCTATTCAGCTTATCAGACGATATGAAAGGAATTTGCTTAAAATAAATAGATAAAACTTGTCTATATTATTTAATGAAACATGCATTAATATATATATATATATATATATATATATATATATATATATATATATATATATATATATATACAAATGAAGAGAAATACCAGTCAGGTTAAAAATCCATAGTTCTTTAACATTTTTTTTTTTTTTTAAATTGCTGGAATCAATGTAGAGCATAATTTTATAATATTTTTATATAAAAATAATTTACATAGCGACACGGAAAATTTCTATTTCAAGCGATCTTGGGTAACTTCTGATGAAAATAATCCATTTAAATTCCGAAGCAGAAATTTCCGTGTCGCGATGTAAAATATTTTTATATAAAATATTATAATATATATATATATATATATATATATATATATATATATATATATATATATATATATAATATATATATAATGGAATTTCAGTGTGTCACTGTGTAAAACCTTTTCAACTTTACTCTTAGAGGCCGTAGCACAGCAACATACCGTTTTGACCTAAGGCCAATTTTTCTTTACTGCGTTTGTTTTCGGCGATTTTTACGTGATTTTTGATGTTTTTTTCTTTTTTTGTTTTTTTTTTTTTTTGTACGATAACATTTTTTATAACTTGGAAATAAATTTGAGAATAATCAAAATTAATTGCGAAATCCAACGAAAGTCACCAATGAAATAAAAATAATTGTTTGTACGGAAAGTAAGGACCTACGTCCATCAAAGTGTCTTTGAATTAAGAGACAGCAGAAGAATTATCGTTGAACCTCTAAAAGGTAAGTACAAATGCAGGAATCAATTTTGAGTTTTCCTGTAGTTTGTTGTTGCCTATCACATCTAATCCTCCCTACCTCTTGCGATGGAGGCCCTTCAAAAACTGTGGATGGTCCTGCACGAAACCTTCACCACTATAATCAAATCTCATGTGCTGTTCTCAGGCTGTCGGTTTTCTGGGAACTGATCTGCTTGACCCTCATACGTCGAATTCGACGGGAGAGTCGAGTATATATATATACACACACACACACACACACACACACACACATATATATATATATATATATATATATATATATATATAATCTTTCCTATAAATTTATAGGCCCGCTCATCGCATTAGCAAACACAAATAACTTAAATTTCTAAATAACATTGAACTCTTCATTTTCTTAATCAGTTCTTTTTACCAATAATTTTATTACTTTACTCTGGTTCTACACTAAACTAAGAGCTTCACCTTTGTGCACCAAATGGCACATTTTTTATTATTCATATATATATATGTGTGTGTGTGTGTGTGTGTGTGTTAATTGTTTTGTATTGTCTCATTTCGACGAGAAAAGAATGAGTTCTGAAGTAAGTTTCTTTCATTTCTGGTTTGCTGTTGTTTTTAACACCTATTACAGCCGTGAAGCTATTACCTCCCTTGTCCGTGAGCAAATAATGTTTCAGAATGGAAAGCAAAATAAATGGCTGCCAGCGACGAGCTTCGAACCTAGACGTACTCACGCTCCGGCGATAGATTACTTGTTGCCGACACGCGCGAGAGATCGAACGGAAGTGTGGTGGCTGGGTACAGGGAAAGGGAAAATAAAAGTGGAAAATGGTAAAGAATAAGAAAAAAACAAACTATTTATGATTGAAACGAAGAGAGAAACGATAAAGTATTTTTGTGCTAAGGATTTGTTAGATAGAGCGCGACAGATATTATTAATGAGAAAATAGTTCTTGCACGCTTGAAAGAGAATTAATGTTTGCGACGATGGGATAGAAAAGCAATGTGTCTTTTTACACACACACACACACACACACACACACACACACACACACACACACACACACACACATATATATATATATATATATATATATATATATATATATATATATATAGTGTATTGAGACAGCAGATCATTATTCAAACATTATTAAATATAACAGAAAATGAATGTCTATTATGTCTAATCATGAGCCATTCGAATATTTGCTTTAATTTTTGGTGAAAATAAAGACAAAAATTGTCCAACATTTGGATATTTCTTTTATTAATTTAATCCTAAGCTTTCGGCTCACATGAGCCATTTTCTGAGTGGTTATACAGACATGAAACAAAGATAGCCATCGTCGAAGATGCCATTTTGTTATGTTGACATAGAAAATTGCTATGCGACGATAACGGTCGCGGAATAGAAGACGCAGATCGTAAACTCAAGATGCGGTTCTATGACGTCATACCACGCGATAGACCGAAATATTAACAGAACTAATGTCTAGATGCAATTTAATGTGTTGTGACTAGTTTGAAATGTAATTTTGTTGAGTGTCGGTTGCTTTGTTTTAATGTAGATGGCCTCCAATATCTGAAGTGTTTTTTTGGGGGGTTTTTTACATTGGAACATTAGAATGGCTCATCATCAGACCTGATAGACAGTCATTGTCTGGCATATTTAATAATAATAATAATAATAATATATATATATATATATATATATATATATATATATATATATAAAAGGTCGTGGGAATATAAGCATTAACAATGGATGGTCATTTCCTTTTTTTAGGCTATTGTTTGTTATTAATTATCAAGTTCATTAGCCGTTTCAGCCCCGATCACCGCTTTACCGGTGGTAGAGAAAAATGACGTAATGCCCAGCAACCGGTTTATCAGTGGTAGAAAAAAATGACTTAATGCCCGGCCACAGGTTGAACAGTGGTAAAGAAAAATGACTTAACGCCCGGCTACCGGTTGAACGGTGGGTAAACACTTGTAACTATTTTTATATCTACTGTGAAACATTGCATATCAATTATTTATGGATTTTGACTCAGGAGCTCAGGCAGAAGGGTTAAAATTGTTCAAGGACGCCGGTTAAGAGTTAAAAGGGTTAAGAGATAGGTCATAAATTTAATCTTTATGTTTAACTCATTTGGTGATTCTTCTATATGTCCTTTCAAGACATTGACGATCATGTCTCTCCACAGCTTCTTGTCCTTTGTAGCTCTTAGTAATATTTTCCTTTGGTTACCTCCCCTAAAACTTGTTTTGCCAAGCATTTACACAAATTCGTCAGGTGGGTTATGGGTTGCTTTCCCTTGACCTTCTTGCCTTCAATATGTCCTGTGGTTGCCAAATTTACCAAGACAGCTTTTCTCATTATGTGACCAGGAAAATTTCTTATGTTAGATAGAAGTGTCCTTTTTGTTTCCATTTTCTCTAAAACTCCGTCATTGCTCACATGTTCAGTCTAAATAATTTTCAGTATAACATATAACATTTCAGTACATTTTTTCTGTTGCTTCAAGTCAGTACGCTTTTCTTCATTTCTTTTGCTTCAAGTCTCTTCTTCATCTGTGAGTAAATTTTCCAGCATTACCTACCCTATAGGAAAACTGGTATTATATAACATTTCAGTACTCTTTCTCTTTGTTTCTGCTGCTTCAGGTCTCTTCATCTGAGGAGATTGTCCAGAATTCACTGTCATATCGGAGGACCGATATAACATTTCAGTACATTTTTTTTCTGTTGATTCAAGTCAGTACGCTTTTCTTCATTTGCTTCAAGTTTCTTCTTCATCTGTGAGTAAATTGTTCAGCATTACCTATCCTATAAGAAAAAAGATATTATATAAAAGTTCAGTAGTCTTTTCTTTGTTTCTGTTGCTTCAAGACTCTTCATCTGTAAGATTGTTCAGCATTCACTCCCATATAGGAGGACTGATATTATATAACATTTCAGTACTCTTTTTTTCCTGTTGCTTCAAGTCTCTTCTTCATCTGTGAGTAAACTGTCCATCATAAGCTACCATATAAGAGGACTGATATTATATAACAGTTCAGTACTCTTTTTTTCGTTTTTTTTTGCTTCAAGTCTCTTCTTCATTTATGGGGAGATTGTCCAGAATTAGCTGCCATATAGGAAGATTGATATTACATAAGAGTTCAGCACAATTTTTTTTATTTATGTTGCTTCAAGTCTCTTCTTCATTTGTGAGAAGATTGTTCGGTATTTATTGCCATATCGGAGGACTGATACTATATAACATTTCAGTACTCTTTTCTTTATTTCTGTTGCTTCAAGTTTATTCTTCATCTTTGAGGAGATTGTTTCGCATTCACTGCCATAAATAATGGACCGATATTACGTAACTGTTCAGTACTCTTTTCTTCGATTCTAACGAAATTTTCCTGTTTCTAAATACTTTGCTTAGCTTTTGGAAAGCAACTTCTGCACCCTAATGCACCTTGGACTTTCGGTGTGTATAGTGTGTGTACTATCGCTATCTTTGTTGTACTTAACACATATTTTATTTGTTTTGTTTAAAGTTGTTGTAATGCTGTGTTTGTTCAAAATGGCCGCCGAGATTTCTGAAGGCCGTAATTAGAGAGAGTACACCTTTCAGGTAACTGGAATCTACAGAGAATGAAAAGTACTGTAACTACATTTTGCCTAAAAATCCAGTAGACATCAATTTTGATCAGACGGTAAATATGCTTTCTAAAAATTTTGGGGAGAAAAGTTAACTTTTCAATGCACGTTGGCAGTGTTTAAATTTAACAAAATATGACGCGGATGAATTCGTTAGATACCCAGGACTAATAAATAGGGAATGTAAAAAAATTAAATAAAACGGAGTCACCCATGGCCTATTTAAATGTCTAAATTTTGTAAAAGCGTTGTCTTCTAGCAAGGACTCTGAAATACGTTCACGTATTCTTTCAAAGCTAGAAGAAGACCCAAAATTGATCTTGCAGAGACCAAATCTTAAGCATAAGTCCGCCAAAATTGAAGACAAAGAGGTAGACATTCAGATGGTTAAACGAAAAAGGTAAAAGACCTGACCCATATCATGATTTTGGAGCCAGACATTTTAAAGACAAATGCCTATTTAAAAATTCTAAACTTTTTTGTTGACAGAAAATAGAATACATTCAAAAGACGTGCAAAGAACAAAAAATAAAAAATAAAAAAATAACTTTCAAGAAATTTTATTACAGAAAGAGCACAAATTTGTCTTTAATAAGATTCCTCCAACATTCAGATCTGTAGACGAAAATAAATAAATACGCTGTTTAATAAATAAACAGATCGTCTATTCAAATACGGGCATCGACTAAAAACATCGTTTAAAGTGATATAAATATTTTTTTTTATAAGAATTAATGTAAGGTTATGAACTGCATTTCGCACGTGAACTCATGCAGGGTTTAAGGTTCGTTTAAGGATTAGGTTGCTATGGAAACGTAGGTCACATCTTATATAGGATATGTAAACGTTTTCTAATGAAAATAAATTACAATTGGGTTGGGAAAATAGTAATCGAGATTTGGTATGCTAAAATTGACATTTCCGTTTAAACTTTAATCAAATCTGAGGGTCGAACTCTCTAGTTATGGTCAACTAGAGTAGCTTGTGAACCATTATACTATTCCGCACTTCTGATTTTATTGTCTTTGAATGCAGAAAGTGTCTGATCTTAAATAGGGAATTCGGGTTTATCTGAGTCGAAATACAGGTTCCTGATTCATCCCTGAAATTAATCCAAATTCTGTTAAGTCAATAAGAAATAGGTGACCATTTAAGAATTCCTGAGGCTCTTATTAAATTAGGGAAGCTTTACTTCCCCAATGATCTCCCCTTGTCTCGGATACCCCCGTTAGTAACACCAGAACTTTGAAGGCAACAAGTAATTGTATTACCGGAAAATGGGTGTAGGTTTTCCATTCCTAAATGTCTGAAGTCCTCCCTCTGATGCCTTACACTGGTGATTCTTTTTAAAACTGTTATACTGGAACACACCTATTCTATAGTTAATAGACTCTCCCATCTATAATAAGTAGTAGTAGTAATAGTCGCCAGTCGCTCAGTGGGTCGGTCTGAGTTCAGTCTGAAGTCGGACGACCGGCTGACCGGTTGAACTCTCTGCCTTCGGGCGGGGAGGAACCCGAACGAGGCTACGCCGAAGGGCGGACTCTCTATTGGGGAGGTAAACCGACCCTGAACCCGTTTATACGGGTTCAAAAGGCATATTTTTGGCCGAGACCACGGGCTCGGAGATCCCACGTTAAAAAGGCCTTGTGCCACATGATGCCCTCGTGGGGGTGACTAAATACCGTCGCTCAGTGAGTTGTCAGTCGATGTCGGACGACCGTTAGTCGAATACTAAGAGTATCAGCGACCACCACTAGATTTTTCTGCGTCATTACCTATTATATCAAGTTCCTAACGTTTTGTACGTCGAACCTATTTTAGGAACGACTTAGTGAAATACAAGCCTCCACTGTGAAACTACTCTATAACAAAAACACTTTTATTTTATAAAGCCGAGTCAAGTAATTACAAATTCAAACAAAATTGATAAAGAACGAAAGTCCCCCGATTTAAAATAATAGAAAATTTCGTTAAGAAGGTGCACCCGAATCTTTGTTTGACGCTACTGCTAAATCTTCGACATTTGTAGTCATAACTGATAACCGTTCTGGGTATGACGATAAACTACATCCGGCAGCAAGGCCTCTAATCAGGAGGTTTTGAGGAGCATGAAACCACTTCTTAATTGCTGGTGTTCCCACGTCCACCCTGACCCACGGTGGTGGCACCTGTTAGGGTCCCAACTATGGGCAAATAGTTAACCCTCAAACTGGGGTCAAAACACTAGGAAAGGATAAAAATAGGTTTTAATACCAGCAATAAATTTTTGAGGAAAAATTATTACCAACAATACATTATTACCAGCAATACATTTTGAAAATATATATATATATATATATATATATATATATATATATATATATATATATATATATAGTTTATGCAAAACTAGGTAATCCGTATGGGTAGACCCCAGGAGGATGATATCCGGAGAGCTCAATGTAAATTCAGAGCAAATATGTTTGAGTAAAAACAGACCACTTTAAGGTTCCATGTAATGAATTATTTCACCACAGCCTTTTTAAAGGGCTCTAGATCATCAGACTTTACTTTCAATGGTTGAAATGATATATATATATATATATATAGTACCAGCAATACATTTTTGGAAAAAAATATTATCAGCAATAAAAATCTTGTGAATATTAAAAAAAAAAAAACATCAAGGTGTTGATATGCCGTAAAAAAAAACCAACCCAAACCAACCATAACTGGTAAGTAATATAATAGACATTGTCGCTATTATCTGGTATGATTTCGGTTTATTTTATTTTACGGCATATCAACACGTCGATGGGTTTTTTTTAATATTGACAAGATTTTTAAGATAGGTTCGTATGAAGAGAATATGTATTCTTTGTAAGAAATCACTTTGTAGATCAGGTTTCATTGACGTATTCTAGCAAAGATGTTTTTGTCGAGAGTCAAATGCATTGCTGGTAATTTTCTTTTTCAAAAAAATATATTGATGGTATTTTTACTATAAAAATATATTTTTATAATATCATGGTGTTTTGACCCCAATTTCGAGGTTAAATATTTGCCCATAGCTGAGACCTTAACAGATGTTACCACCCCAGGACAGATTGGGTCTGGCAATAACAGCAATTACGAGGTGATTCCACGCTCCTTAAAATATCCCGATCAGAGGCCTTGGTGCCAGATGTAGTTAATCGTCGTACCCAGGATGATCTATTAGCTAGGATAATAATCACTAATTAACTGGATTGACCTTTAATTTCTTTCACATTTTCTCTTCCTTGTCAACTATTGCTACTGACAATACCTCTATCAATGCTGATATGACCGTGTGCAAGGAATTTTGCAATGGACACGACCTGATGAAGTTGCAACTTGCTTTAATTTAATCAACTTATCCCAAATGTTTCCAGATTTTGGTGGGTTGGCCAGTTTAAAATTGGAACTGAACTAGCCATCTTGCTTTTATTATCCCCCCCCAGCAAGGAAATAAAGCCACTAAGACACATGGGGTAGCTGAATGTAAAAGAAAACGAGGAAATCTTTTCGAGGAGAAAGGTCAATAAAAGAACAGTATTAAAAAAGACAGATGATGACAATTTGTGATGTCACCCCAGGGTCGCTGCGCCAAATGTGACGTCTGCCTGGCCGTCGCCCCGTCCTATCCTGTCCTGTGACGACCAATGTCCTAGTCGCGGCGCCAATTGTGCCAAACCTTTTGACGTCACCCCCGTCTGTCTTCGCGCCGTCGACGTCCTATCCTGTCCTGTGACGGCCAATGTGACTTGGTATTGGTCGCGGCGCCAATTTTGACGTTCTAACCTTTTGCTGATTCGGATGGGAATCTGGTTAGATTCGGTATCAGCCTTGTCGTTCCCAGCTCGCCTCCAACGTCTGGTTACCGAAGTAACTGTCTAACCTACCCACGTTGTGATTTGATCTTAGGTAGACGAAATCAATCAATCGCCGGGCCGTAATGCAAGTCGACTCCGAACAAGGATAATACCGCACAAGTATATGTAAAAGAAAATAAAGTAATAACTCGAAAAGTTCAAATGTGTTAAAAAGGAATAACAATATTTTATATCTGGTTGCTGAATACAGGACTGAATCTTTCTCCCAAACCGCTAATATGGATTCGTGACACTTTGTGTTTGTTAGGCGAGTCTTAACATCTTAAATTGTTCTTTTAAGAAACTGGTTTTGGTGTATCTTCAGGCGATATTCGTAAAACTTGTTTTGGTGGTGTGAGTCTAAGTCGTTCTTCAAAAATAAATTGTTCTTGGTTAGAAGTTGAGGTCGGGATTGCGTGGATCTTAAGTCAGCTTTCTGCGAGGCGGGTCTCACTCTGCAACTCCAACTCCAACCCAACTGCAAACTCAACTGCCGTCCACTTGCTGCGACTCTGCTTATATGGACGCCGACCCAAACCGGGGTGGGCTTGTCGGGGTTTGAGGTTCCTTGATAATTCTAAATCCGAATGAAGAATTTTCTTTGTTTAAGGGAATCGTCCTCCCAAATTCTTCCTTTCTCATATGGGTATCTCACCCAATTCCTTCAGAGGCGTCAACAGGTTTCCCCTCTCTCTCTCACATGGTTTACCTTCGCTTACCGCTCACGCCACCCTTCAGCCAATGAACGCTCAGCAGCGTAGGTATTTGCTAATTATCGCTCAAAGAAAAAAATAATTATCTTCTTTCCTCTTTTTTTTCTTTTCTTTCTCTCTCTTCCCCGAGCAGACCTCACACGATATTTAATCTCTATCTTAACCGAATCCCATCTGGAGTTCATCAATCGAGACTTTTCGCCAGCGTCAAGTGGGTGGTTTAACTGGACGTATTTGCATTCTGTCGCTAATTAACTGTTCTGATAAAATTGTTTTTTTTTATCATGGCCAGCTCTTGACATTAAACAGGTGCCTTTTCCAAACGACATCTCCGCAGATAGCTAATGGCTCAGTCTTTCTTTCTTTGTAACTTGGGTGGTCCAACGGACATTTTGGTTTCGGTCAGAGCATGACCTAATTAATTTTTATCTCTTAGCATTCTGTCCCGTAGGCCACTCGGCCAATTTGAAACTTTCCTTATTGCCATGGGCAGATGGCTATATCTTATTCGCCGCCCCGTAACATAAATCAGATTAAATCCGGTATCTTACTTTCTTCGCTAATGAAAATAAAATCTTTACCACTTTTCTTTATTAGAAAAAATAACATCGCTCAGTGTCTTTTTATGATAGCTTCTTATCACCTAATTTAATTCTCGCCCTTTTTTTTTTTTTCACACAACCCTTAATAGTGTCACAAATTGATGTTGCATTTAAATGTTTGAAAATTGTAGCTGGCAGAAAAGCAAGAGGCCGGAAGAGTTCTAAATGCGTGAAGTGCGAGAAAGAAAACTTAACGTTACATCTACCAATTTCAACAATAAAATGGTGAGACCTATCTGCCAATTCAGTACTTATCAGAACAAAGTTATCGGGCTTTGCTAAAAAGCGCTGTCTCTTTCTATATATTTGAGGATATCAGATGATGTTATGGATTCAGAGCCTGCATGACCTACAATCTGTTGTTAACTGGGGCAAGCAGTGGCTTGTTAATTTTAACGTCTCCAAAACGAAGCTTCTCTCTTTTAATTGTCTGAGTGAAATTTTTTTACCTTCCGTTAGTATGGCTAATGCTAACCTCCAGAACAGTGACACGTTGCGTCTTCTCTGACTAACGTTTCCCGCTGACATGAAGCGAAAAGAGTTTATTGAATCAATGGCTAAATCTGAAGCTAGAAAAATTGCTTCATTGTTTCGTGCGAGACAATTTTTCTCGCCAGAAACTTAGTCCTTGCTTCGAATATTGCAGTAAGTTCTATGCTAACAGTTTCTTTTCACGCACTTCTCGTTTGTGGAACTCTCTTCCGGCTTCTTGCTTTCCAGTCAACTTTGATCTACAAAAATTTAAATGCAATGTCAATCTTCTTCATTGTTGTTCTTTTATTGTCCTCTCTCCTTAATAGTATATTTTCCTCATCTTCTCAAACACTCAGTAACACTAGCGTCTTAGGGGCTTTATTGCTTTGCTTGGGGTGAAATGATTATTGTATATACAATATTTCTTATGTATTATTATTATTATATTTTTTAATAAGATTTCTCGAACATTCAGGCCGGTATATAGCTGGTCACTCGTATTCAAGGTTACCTGTCTACTAGGACGGCTAGCCAATCCCTATTGCAGACGCTTGCTCAGGTGCATTAATGTTTATTCGACACCCACAGAACCCACCTGTGTTTTATACTGCAACTATGTTAAGCAGACCGTAGTTACAGTTTCTGGGAAAGAGCGTGTTATCTAGCGTGATCAACAATTTGAACAAAGCCAGCAAGCTCAATCCCTCAGCCATGATGACTTGTAACTTCGTGCTAGCACAGCTATCGATGCCCCCCAAGTGTTCCATCTAGCCAATTTCACCCACAAGGCTTGGGTCAAACCCTGGTATGGTTCCCAGGCACTTTATAAAGGTGCCGCACGCTGGGATCGATTCCTTCAGCCTGATAACATCAGGAAGTCTCCTTCCTGACAAATCGACCATGGTGAGATTCGAACCCGGGTTTCATGATCAGAATTCGAATGTTCTAATCTCTCGGGTACGTGCCAATTACGTCTCGGATACGGAAAATGAAAGTAGGAGTCTCTACTCAACTGTGTGTATCCACTAAAAATAACGTTTAAAGTGATTAAAATCTGTCGATTTAATAAAATTTTAAAATCCATTAGAAATCGGTTTGTTCACGTTTAGATACGAAACCGAAAATGTATGAACTTTCGAGAATCTGGGGCGAAAATGATTTGTGCTTAATCTTAGTTGAAATGGCGAGATGCAACCGTAAGTTCTATGCTAATAGTTTCTTCTATCGCACTTCTCGCTTGAGGAACACTCTTCTGATCTTATGCCTCCCTGTCAACTTTGATCTTCAAAAATATAAATCGTTATGTATCTGTCTACCAAGCATATAAATGAATACAATATGGGAACCAGTAATTAGGAGTTCCAGAGAAAAGCAATAGTAACAACAAAAATTGCTATATGAGCTCTGGTATTTTAAATATTTAAATGATCACATGAAAAACTAATAATAGTCTGGACTGAACAAAATATGCCATCATTTTGGACTGAAGAAATATATTTATATATTTAAAGACTCACATGAAAACCTTCTAATAATAGTAAGGACTGAACAAACTATGCCATCATTTTGGACAGCCTGGATAAACTAGTTATTTATATCCAAAGACTCAGGATTGTAGTCTGGACTGAACAAAATATGCCATCATTTTGGACGGCCTGGTAAAATATTTTATATTTTAAAGACTCAATTAACAACCTTCTAATAATAACTGAACAAACTATGCCATCATTTTGGACGAAACTAGCATATGGAAAGACTCAGAAAACCTAATAATAGTCTGGACTGAACAAAATATGCCATCATTTGGACGGCCTGAGCAAAATAAATATTTAAGTTTATTCCAACCGAAGAACAAACTATGGGACGTAAAAAACTAGCCTATTATATATTTAAAGAAACATGTGAAAACCTAATAATAGTTTGAACAAAATATGCCATCATTTTGGACGGCAAAGTAAACTAACAATATATTTAAAAAGACTCAATGTGAAATAGTATAATAGTTATCTTCTGTCAAACTATGCCTTGTTTTTTATTGTCGTCGCTCCTTATATCTTTTTCTTCATATTCTCAAACATTCACTAACTCCAAAATATGCCATCTTTTGGAGTGGCTTTATTTTATGATTTAAAACTAATAAGAAAACTTCTTTAATTAAGGAAAAAACTATCCATTTTTAGACGC
Organism: Acanthosepion pharaonis; assembly: GCA_903632075.3. NCBI lineage: Eukaryota > Metazoa > Mollusca > Cephalopoda > Sepiida > Sepiidae > Acanthosepion > Acanthosepion pharaonis. Next base: position 2,653,168 of record CAHIKZ030005157.1, on the reverse strand, counting down.
CATAAACAGTATTTTATATATTTAAAGACTTTAAAAAAAAACCTAATAATTATCTGTTGTCAAAATTTGCCATCATTTTGTTGTTGTTTTTAATATTTAAAGACTCACATTGAATTTACAAATCGTTGACTAGTTTTAAAATGAGTCTTTTTGACGGCCTGGGTAACAAAAGAAGAATTTAAAGTAGCGAAAACCTTAAAAAAAAAAAAAAACGATTTCGTTTTTGAAAGAACTAAAAAAAAAGAGGGGGGGACTGAACAAAATTTGCCATTTTTTTTTTTTTTTTTTTAAACTACTATTTAAAGACTCAAATGTTTTACTGTTGATTCTTCTATGCCATCATTTTTATGGACCCGACTGGGTAAAATTCCGTATTTATATTTTAAAGATTTCATGTGCAAACCCCCCCACACACACACAACTATGCATCATTTTGGACACACACACAAACTACTATATTTATATATTTAAATGCCTCTTCCGTAAACCTTGTAACTGATAATTCCTGAACAAACATATGCCATCATTTTGGAAATTATAAACTAGTATATTTATATTTTAAAGTCTCATGGTTAACACAAGAATAGAGTTTCTTCACGAAATTTGGCGTAAAAATATTTAACTGGAAAAAAAAATGTCTGGACTGAATTAGGGGACATAAAAAACTAGTATATTTATAGAAGATATGAGGGACCCTTTTTATCTAGCATCTTTTTTCTTTTTTCTTTTTGAGGGAAAAAGAGAAAACTATTTATATATTTAAAGACTCACATGGAAATCTAACTGAGGACACACAGACGCATCCATTTAGGAGGTATCGATTTATACTCACATGAGAAAACTTAGAGAAAAAAAATGCCAACATTTTGGAGTTGCACACACATATACACCCGTTCTTCATCGGGAGACTGACATATCAGAACAGTCATTCATATATAGCAACACACAGATCCAAACGTGCGTGCATATGTGTGCTTTTAGGAGGAGGGGGGCGCACAGGCGATGATATTTAAAAACTCATAAAGTTATAGCCATGCACATATATACATAAGTATTTTGGAAACTTCGGAATGGTGTAAAGGTTAGCAAGCAGGTCTCTCTAAATCAATTATGATTGAGTAATAAGTTTGACACTCACAGGGTGCCTCCTTCTTTCAGCATTATACGAAAACTAAGTTATACGTTATAAATCACGATATACCTAAATATTTCATACATGTGAACAGAAATATTATACTCTTGCTATTATTAGGTTTTTTGCCCCACAAGTAAGTTTTTAAATATATAAATATACTAGTTTACCCATCGACTTTCCAAAAAAAATGATGGTCATATTTTGTTAAGTTCTTACTATTATTAGAAGGTTTTCACATGTGAGTCTTTAAATATATAAATATACTAGTTTAAGGCCGTCCAAAAATAATGGCATATTTTGTTCCAGTCCTTACTATTATTAGGTTTTCATGAGTCTTTAAATATATAAATATAACGAGTTTACCCAGGCCGTCTAAAATGATGGCATATTTTGTTAAGTCCTTTACTATTATTAGAAGGTTTTCACATGTGAGTCTTTAAATATATAAATATACTAATTTACCCAGGCCGTCCAAAATGATGGCATATTTTGTTAAGTCCTTACTATTATTAGAAGGTTTTCACAAATGTTAGTCTTTAAATATATAAATATATAGTTTTTACCCAGGCCGTCCAAAATGATGGCATATTTTGTTAAGTCTTACTATTATTAGAAGGTTTTCACATGTGAGTCTTTAAATATATAAATATACTAGTTTACCAAGGCCGTCTAAAATGATGGCATATTTTGTTAAGTCCTTACTATTATTAGAAGGTTTTCACATGTGAGTCTTTAAATATATAAATATACTAGTTTACCCAGGCCGTCCAAAAATGATGGCATATTTTGTTAAGTCCTTACTATTATTAGAAGGTTTTTTAGGTTTTTTTAACATGTGAGTCTTTAAATATATAAATATACTAGTTTACCCAGGCCGTCTAAAATGATGGCATATTTTGTTAAGTCCTTACCATTATTAGAAGGTTTTCACATGTGAGTCTTTAAATATATAAATATACTAGTTTACCCAGGCCGTCCAAAATGATGGCATATTTTGTTCAGTCCTTACTATTATTAGAAGTTTTTCACATGTGAGTCTTTAAATATATAAATATACTAGTTTACCCAGGCCGTCCAAAATGATGGCATATTTTGTTAAGCCCTTAGTATCATTAGAAGGTTTTCACATGTGATTCTTTAAATATATAAATATACTAGTTTACCCAGGCCGTCCAAAATGATGGCATATTTTGTTCAGTCCTTACTATTATTAGGTTTTCACATGCGAGTCTTTAAATATATAAATGTACTAATTTACCCAGGCAGTCCAAAAATGGTGACATATATTGTTTAGTCCTTACTATTATTAGAAGGTTTTCACATGTGAGTCTTTAAATATATAAATATACTAGTTTACCCAGGCCGTCTAAAATGATGGCATATTTTGTTAAGTCCAGACTATTATTAGAATGTTTTCACATGTGAGCCTTTAAATATATAAATATACTAGTTTACCCAAGCATATTTTGTTCAGTCCTTACTATTATTAGAATGTTTTCACATGTGAGCCTTTAAATATATAAATATACTAGTTTACCCAGGCCGTCTAAAATGATGGCATATTTTGTTCAGTCCTTACTATTATTAGAATGTTTTCACATGTGAGACTTTAAATATATAAATATACTAGTTTACCCGGTCCTTCCAAAATGATGCCATATTTTGTTCAGTCCAGACTATTATTAGAATGTTTTCACATGTGAGTCTTTAAATATTTAAATATACTAGTTTACCCAGGCTGTCTAAAAATGATGGCATATTTTGTTAAGTACTTTAAACATATAAATTTATCCATGCCACACATTATGAAATGGTCAAAGTCCGACAATTATTTTAAGATATTTTTAAGATATGTCCATTTCATGGTGTTTGATGTCATCTGTTTACATTTGGATACGCATCTTACAGATATGAATGTACGAAAGAAAATCATGGAGAATTGTAGTTTAAAACAGTAAAATCTACGTTGCTCACCGTAACGCTCCTCTGTTGCTAAATCGGTAAAAGCATATCAGCCTATATGACGGTTCCGTATAGGATACAGGTTCGATTCCTGTCGGAGGACGCATATTTTCTATGACAATTTCTCGAACATTCAGGCCGGTAAATGTTGTTAATACTGTTTAGTATAAACAGAGCATTTACTTAAATATTTGTATGTATAAACATAAAAATTTTCATATATATATATATCGCATGTCTCGCCACACTGACGAGGTCTGATGCAGCGAAACAGTCTGTGGATGACTATATATATATATATGATATTGGGAATATATATATATAAAGAAAAAAAGAATCTCATTACTGCCTTTTCTACTCGCCGTTAAATTCTTTTCTTTCTTTCTCCCTTACTTTCTTCCATTTTGTGTTTCTCGTTTTCAAACTATGATCTCCTCTTTGTCTCTCCTTCCTACTTCCTGTCTCTCTCTCTCTCTTTCGTACCTGTCACAACGTCTTTCTCCTTCTGTCGCTCTCCTTCACACACTTCTGCACACACAACCCTTACTTCTTTTCAAAAGCCGCCACCTATCTTCTATCTTCGTTTGACTCCCTGTTTCTCTGTAGCACCGCACTGTTGACCACCTTTTCCCAGTCTGATAACTAATCAATCGATTGGTGGGGGGAGTGGGGAACAACTAATTGCGTTCGCTGGTCACATGGTCACGTGACTCTGTGGTCATCAGATTCTGGCCGGAGATCAACTTTAAATGAAATTAGCGGCTTGACTCCCTCGGTTGCTCCGTTTGGAATTGCATTGAAATGATTGAACGGAAATAATACAAGAAAACGGATAAGGCGTCAGTGGGGAAGAACGGAAAGAGAGAGAGAGAGAGAGAGGGGATTTGGATAATTAAATTGGCAAAAGATAAGTAAAATAAAGATTAAGCGGCAAGTGGCAAAAAGAGATTATCGACACTTATTTTATAAATACTTGACTGACTGATAAAAGGTTAGTACTTATTGCAATTATTAACCACCGCTGTAAGATTGCCTCTCTGTGCCTTTTTTTGATAAATACTTTCATGGTAATGGTTCGGACGAGCTCTTATCTATGTTATGGCATTGGGACTAGATATTAAATTGTTGTTTTATCCTCCAGGATTGTAAATATGGGGTTTAGTGGCTTTCAGAGACAATGAGGTATTATGGTGGATGTAGTAAGAAAGGTAAGTAAAAAGAATGCGTTGTTTTGGTGTTAGGAATATTTGGTTTGTTTTGGGTCCTGTTTTTTATTAGCTAAGTATAAAAGTTAAGACAAAGAAGACTGTTTTTCCCTATTCACCATTTTGGCCTTGTGCCACATTTCTGTAACATAAGAATAAAACTTTATATATAGACATTTTTTTTGTTGCTTTACCCACCCCTGACAATGAATTGTAATATAGGGACTAGGTAGATAAGTTCCTACAATATCGTCCTGGTCAAAATTCAAGCCACACTGATGAGCTGGGAAACAGTCTGTTTGTGGATATCATCTACTCATTCCTTGTTATATATTATATATATAAATATATGTGTTCCCCGTGTGTGTTTGTGTATATTATATATGTGCCTCTGTATATATATATATGCTGTTGTAAATATATATATATATATATATATATGTGTGCATATATATATCTGTGTGTATATATATATGTTCATATGTGAGTATACCAGGTTGATATATTTATATGGTTGCTGTATATATATGGTAGTTATATATATATATGTGTATATATATTGCGTATATATATATGAGCGTCTGCTATGATCAACATATATGTATATATATATATATATTATATATATATGTCGCGCATGGAAGGGTGCCCCTATATATATATATATATATATATAAATATATATATATATACACTATGTTGCAGGCTATATATATACTGATAGCTCCTTTCTATATATATATATATATATAGGGCCCATATCACATTTACGATGAATCTAGTTCATCAGACTACAAATTAATGTTTAGGCCTTTTTATTTATATTCTTTTCAATTGATTATCTATCTTGACTTTATTTTAACAATCAAATAAATATATAATATATATATATATATATATATATATATATATATACACTGGAAAAGGGTTTAGGAATCATGGTCAGATTCAATTCATTTCTAATATGCCCGAATAATATAAATTAATTTTTATTTTGTATTTTAACAATTTATTTCTCCAAAATTGTATGTTTTTCTACAACTTGAAAAATTTTAATGCTGGATTAAATAAAATTATAAATTTGCCAGCAAATAAGACTATATTATAAATTATTTGTAAATGGTTGGTCACTTTTAATGCATTGTTTTGTTATACAATTAATTCACTTTGTTCTAAGGCCAGTACAAGATCAAAAATAGTGTTTTCATGTTTCCTTTATGAATACAAGCAAGCAATTATTATTATTCCATGCATTTGCCCTAACAGCATTTGATATGAAACCTCTGTCGCTCGTCATCTTTTAAAAATCATTTCAAACTCTTCTTAAACATTTTATTTATTTATTTATTTTCGTGTTGAATTAAATTTAACCAATCTTTATTTCTTTGAATATTTACTGTTACTAATTCTCTGAGTTTAGAATAATGTTCTTTGATCATGCTAGCAACGAACAGTTAAATTTCTCAACCAGGCTATATCGGACATGTGGCTCAGCTTAGTCCTTCTTCCCTTCCGCCAAAGTGTATGTTGGCACTTAAACTAAGTTAAAACTTTATATATAGACATTTTTTTTCTGCTGCGTGTGTGTATGTAATAAGAGTAGATAAGTCTACCTATCGTCCGGTCAACATTCCCCCTGCTTCTCTTGAACAGAGACTCATTCCTTGTTTCCTGTTTAGGAAAGAGGTCCCAGATTTTTTCCTTTTCTCTGGCCTCTGTATTAGTGCTGTCGTGAATCCCATGGGATATGCGCAGTCTGTGGCAATGTCTTTTCAAATTTAGGGTACCTGGTTGACAGCTTTCTGGTTGCTGTTCCCGACTGGTAGTTAGGAGCCCTAACTCTTGCATAACGTCTTGAGCGGACATCATCTCTAAATTAGACTCCCATAAGGCTAGTGGTGGCGACGAGATACCGGCTATTGTCCTGAAGAAATGTGCTCCTGAATTGGCTCATGTCCTCTCTAAACTTTACAACTTTCACGGACTCTTGCTTTTCCAGCCTGTTGGAAGTCCTCATCTGTTGTTGTCTTTAAGAACATTTCTGCTCACGTCCTATCAGTCTCCTACCACTCTTCGATAAAGTCTTTGAGGTTTTAATCAACCAAGCACTCATCTGCTCTCCGACAGTTTCTGTTTTGCCCGATCTACATGCTCACGGCCATAACTGAATTTGTAAACCAAGCACTCATCAATAATGGAGAAGCTCGAGCTGTGGCTCTGGACCTCTCTAAAGCGTTTGATAGGGTTTGGCATGTTGGCCTTCTTCATAAGTGTTGAAGCTTGGATAAGCATGGAATAATAATAATACAACACAAAATGTACGTAAACAAAATGTATTGAAACAAGGAAAAGGTACACAATATTTACAGTTAGTTTTGATATATTCTTGGGAAGACTGTTCCTGCAGAATGGGTTGACTAAATCGCAGTCGGGCAGAGTCTCTCGATTGGATCTCTTCTTACTTCCTCCGTCTTCCCGGTACCAACCCATATTTATATGGTCGGTACTCCACTTATGTAAATTAGGTGGATCGTACCACAACAATAAGCTTCAGGAATATGGTATTACAGGATGATTATTTGACTTAATACAATCATTCCTGTCAAACTGTGTAATGAAAGTCGTCCTAAACGTGTTCTGCCCCGGCTACTTTATCACGAACGCTGGTGTCCTCCAAGGTTGTATCTGCGGCCCTACACTGTTCCTGACCTTCATCAATGACCTTTCCGATGTCATCAGTTCCCAAACTCTCATCTACGCGGACGATACCATTATTTGCTCCTTCCTGTAAATCTGGTATCGTTGACAAAACTAATCTGGCTGCTGATCTCGAAAAGGAGCTCCAATCTGTGGTTGGCTGGGGCAGGAAATGGTTTGTAAACTTTAACGCCTCCAAGACAAAACTGCTCTCCTTTACCCACCATAGAGAACCCTTCCTGCCTCCCATCAGAATGGCTGATTCCCAACTCCTCGAGAGTGCCTCGTTACGCCTGCTTGGTCTCACGCTGTCCGCTTACATGAGCTGGAATAAATACATTGAATCAATAGCTTCATCTACCGCAAGGAAAGTTGGTTCTCTGTGTCACACTAGAAAGTTTTTCTCGTCTGAGTCCATCCTTCAAATCTATAAATCAACCATCCGTCCTTGCATGGAATATTGCTGTCATATATGGTCTGGTGATCCTGCTGTACGTCTCGAGGTCCTCGATAAAATCCAGAGACGAATATGCAATGTGATAGGTCCTGATCTGATATCTAGTCTACATTCGTTATCCCACAGACGTGACGTGGCCTCTCTCTGTCTCTTCTAAAAATATTTTCACGGCAACTGTTCCAACAAGGTACTTTCGCTGGGTCCCGGGCTACATGAATGTAAACGTGCTACCAGGCTGGCACCTCGGTCCCACACTTTTATTGTCAAAACGGTTAAATGTAACCCTCTCTTCTTCTCCTGCACTTCCTGTCTGTGGAACTCCCTTCCCCTTACTTGCTTCCTCGATGACGATAACCTTCAAATATTGTGTAATGTCAATCGATATTTTCTGGTACCTTGATTTTGTTCCCTGTCCTTCTCTGTATATTTTCCTTTCCTCAAACACGCCTCTTTATTCTTGTTCTTCTGTAACCCCTTTCGTGCTAGTGGCACTCCCGCATTGCTTGGGATGAATTGCCTTAAAAATACGGAATAATATAAGGATAGGCAAAGATCGGGAGCCCCAAGAAAAACAACAATGCAACTTGATAAACGAATTCATAGGCTTTCCCAAGCTAACCGAATGCTGACGGCCGTGAACATTTACAGCCAATTATCTGCTAAAACTGGCGTTAGTTTTACGCCACAAACCGTCTAAGAGAATTTGGATTATTTGGGCGAATTGCTAGAAAAGAGCCAATTATTTCGAAGAGGAATCGACCCAAGCGGCTGAATTTCACGAAATGTCGCATTCAATGGACGAACGACGACTGATGTAGAGTTCTCTGGATTGATGAGTCACGATTTTGCAACTTTGGATCGAATGGAAAAACCTTTGTCAGACGCCACACAACCGAGAAATTCCATCCGAAAGGTGTCAAAAAGACGGCGGGAGGCGGTTGTCTAATGGTGTGGAATGCGCTCAGTAGCTTTGATATTGTTCCAATTATTATAGTGGATAGAAAACTCAACAGTGTAGGCTATATGCAGCTAGTTAAGGAACATATTGTGCCATATTTGACTGACCAAATGCCACCTGGAGCTATTTATCAACAAGATAATAACCCCATTCACAAAGCCAAAAAAGTAATGCAATTTTTTGTTCACCATAATATGGATGTCATTTGTAGCCTCCACGAAGTCCGGACCATAATCCGATTAAAAATTTATGGAATTATATTTCTATCCATTCCACAAAAAGTTTAATAGGGAAAAAAACATTAAAATAATTTAATTTTTTCCAGGTTTCCAGATAAAACGTTTAGCCATTTTGACGCCATTTATCGTAAGAATCACTGAAAAACACTTTGTGATTCAATTAAAAAGAGAACGGGTTAAAATCGTTTTGTGTCAGCCTCACTGTCTTCCCAACTGAGCAATAGTGAGTGGAAAAAGATCATTGAGGCCTTCAGTAAAGGTACCAAAATTCATACTCTGGCTTCCATCTTCAAAGTCCATTCTAGAACCATCAAAAGAACGGTGAAGCAGTTCCCTCTTTTTTTTTTCTAAGAAAAATGAGCTCATGGCCGCATGTCGACAGAAGTATTCAATTTAGAACATACATCCGGTATTTACTTTCCAGATTGTATATATATATATATATATATATATATATATATATATATATCAAACATTTTGTATCTATCTCTGTATATTTCAGTCTATCACCATTTTACGTATATCTCACTATTTATCTGAAATTTGCAAAATCAGATAGATAGATAGGGAATAGACATAGATAGATAGATAGATAGATAGATAGATAGAATAGATAGATAGATAGATAGATAGGAATAGACTGAGATAGATAGATAGATAGATAGATAGATAGATAGATAGATAGATAGATAGATAGCATTGAATTTTTCATCTCCTTACCGTCATTCTGTCTGTATTTATTTTTTTCTCGACTTCTCTTGGTTCCTAACTTTCGCTTGATCGATTATGCTGACCAAAAAAGTCGCAAATGTTTACATTTCCATAAAGATTAATCGCCGAGGCATCTTCATTGAAAAAAAAAAGAAGTTTTACAAAGATTCCAACACAACACAAACGGGATTGTCTTAAAATTCGTTTTAAAAACAGCATTTCAGTTTTCGGGAAATTTTTTCATGTATTGAAATCTTTAAACATTTTTATTTTTTAAGCGATCATTTTCTCTGTTTTATCTTTCTAAAAATGTAAAAACTAGGGACTAGAAATTCTATTTTAATTAATAGCCGTGGACTTCTGGTTAGTATTACTATTAGTAAAAAAAATGGAATTCCCAGAATAAAAAAATATATTAATCTCTTAATTGATTTAAAAGAACTGTTCAAAAAGAAAATTAAAATTAAAAAAAATAAGCGCTACTGAAATTAACACTCCTGCACCCCCCTCTCCACTAGGCATGGGGTCCCTAAACGGTTAAAGAGGTTCGGGGTAGTAAGCACCGGACCTGTCGATTATTATAGTAGATGACTGACAATATAGCTTAGTTAGAAAAAAAGTAAAATGTACAAAAAGCAATAAGACGCTGCTGAAACTAGCCCTTTTGGGCTACAACGCCGTCGGTGTTCATGCGTAGTACGCACCGACAATGCAGGGGCAGGATGTATATTAGTTGATGATTAACAATGTAAAGTCAGTTTGAAAATAATTTTTAAAATGGCGGATGGCCATAAAACAGTGCTGGAAAAAAATGACAGAGGCCACAACGGGAAAAAAAAAAACGCCCTCACCGGTTAAGTCTGTTTCCCGACATTAATTACCAAACAAAAATATCAACCAGTATGCCAAGCATATGAAACGGCATACAGTTAGAAATATATTAACTGAGTGTTCAGTGTTCCTTGCTCTCTCAAGACAAAAATGCTATAATATAAAAATCATGTACGAGATCTTCAAGGAAGCCAATGTGGATGACATATCTTTTCTCAAAACTGTGGGCCTCTACCAAAAAAATATAAACCTAATAAGAATGTCAATAAAATCAATTTTTCTACAAATTGTATATCTAAAAAGAATGCATCAATGAAACCAAACTCTTGACAAAAACCCTCTTTACAAAAATACGTCAATGAAACCCGATCAATAAATTGATATCTTACAAAAAATACATATTCTATTCATACGAATCTATTATAAAAATCTTGTCGGTATTAAATAACCCATTGAGGTGTTGATATGCCGTAGAACAAAATAAACCAAACCAAACCATATTATTTTACTAGAAACTGTTTAATATCAGTCAGTTATGTGCCATGCGTGATACAAACTTAGGCGATCATGTACCTTTCGATATATGACTGACGAGGCAGATTTTTCCCGCAGTAGGTTGCCATTTCTTTCTGTGGTAGACCAGTTGCCATCCAAGACTACAGGACCCAGACTGTTCTTCTATTTACCCATAGCTGTGGGGAGAAAAAAAAGGATTCATAACTTTCCCAAGTTTCTGAATGTTTTATATAGAAGCAATTAAAAGATTTAGATAATTCAAAGCTTTTGTGTGACTTGGGCTGTCAGCTGTCGATGCGAGTAAACGGAGATAACGTTATCCTGTCAGATCTTAATCTGATACATTAATTTTTTTTTTTGCTTTGGGGGGCGGGGATGTTATTATTGTTATCATTATCTGTTTAGATCTGGAATCAGCAGATACAGAGTTTGACAATGTTTTGGTGGTAGATTTGGAGGTAGATGTCAGATATACTGGTTAGTAACTTTAAACATCTTTAGATTTCTTTTTGCATAATTAATACCTTTTTTGTTCCACTTTTAATAGAAGTACATACGTTTGTCTATTGCCAGGTTCACACTCCTCCCCGATCTCTCGAACGGAGGTAGAGATTCAAACCTATCTACTCTTATTTGCAAATCCATCTACATTGTTCTGGTCAGGTTATTTTACTTCGTCCTGGGTATGACGATAAACTACATCCGGCAGCAATGTCTCTGATCGGGAAGTTTTGAGGATCGTGGAACCACCTCTTTATTGCTGTTCCAGGTCCATCCTGATCCAAGGTGGTAGCACCTGTTAGGGTCCCAGTCAAAAATACTATGAAAGTATAAAAATAGATTTTGATATTAAAAATACTAGCAATAGATTTTTGGAAAAAAATATTAACAGTATTACATTTGACTCTCGATAAAAACCCTGTTTACAAAAATACGCCAGTGAAACCTGATTTACAAACAGATATCTTACAAAGAATACATATTCTATTCACACATTGTATAAATCTTTTCTGTATTAAATAACCCACTAAGATGTTGATATGCCGTAAAACAAACCAACCTTTTCAAAATCGAATTTGAACTCTCGGCCGGTCGACTCCATTTTCCGTGCCGACAACAGTTACACAATCTGGACATTCGATATTAATGTCCTTGGGAAAGACATGAATACGCTGTCCTTCCCCACGTCCCAACTACGGCTGAAATAGCAGGGTAGTTTTGACACTCTAGCTCTGACTGGCAATCAATCTGGAAGAAGGTCTACATTGAACTGAAACCCTGGAAAACCACTCCGCCATCTTTCCCAGTAAATATTGGCAATTTATAGATAATAAAGAAAAGGAATCTGTGGAGAGCCTTGATCGTCTACGTCCTAAAGGAACATGTTATTTAAAACCGTAGAGACGATAACGGGAAACCACTCCTCTATCTTTCTGATGAATGTATGGTAATTCACAAATAATAAAGAAAAGGGACCTGTAGAGAGTCATGATCGCTTACATCCTGAGAGGACATGGCATTTATAGCCGTGGAAAAGGTAACGAGAAATAACTCCACTATCTTTCCCAATAAATCATTGCAATTCATAGATAATAAGAAAATATATCTGTGAAGAGCTATGATCATCTACGTCCGGGAGAAATATGTTATAACCAATAGTAAAATTATTATTTTTAAATATACTGTTATTACTGATTTATATAATTACCGATTCAACATAAATAAGGAAAGATCATTTATGTTTAATTCTATTAAATTAGGTAGAGTTTGAATTCCTCGATACGACGATCATAAAATGACCGGCTTTATTCAATGTAGGTTGTGGTCGTGAGGCAAGTCAGCGGCTTTATTTAGCAATTGATTCAATATTCGCCCTAACATTGGGAATAACAATTAACTTAGCTTGAAATGATTATATATATATTTAATGAAAGCTTGTAGATTACAAATGGTTTGCGCTTCTGCCGTACAGAAAGTGCTGTTTGATAATCAGACTTAAGCGATTGCCTTGTTCGTCTCTTTTTGACGGGTCAAAAGTGATGGAAGACTCTATCTCGAATCAGTTCGAGAGAGAAGCTGGAACCTAGTGAGTTCGAATGGTCAAGGTTGCTCATCTGCCGTGGCCTTGAGCCAGAATAAAGGAGCGTTTTGATTAGCAAGGTCGATTTTATTGTTTTTAAACTACAATTTTCCATGTTTTTTTTTCACGTACATTCCTATCTGCTCGATGCGTATCCAAATGTAAAAAAAAAAAGCGCTCTTCTGTGGCAAAAAGTAAAAGCACGTCATGCTATATGACGTTTCTGTATAGGATACAGGTTCGATTCCTGTCGGAGGACGCATATTTTCTATGACAATTTCTCGGACATTCAGACCGGTAAATGTTGTTAATATTCTTTATTATAAACAGAGCATTTACTTAAATTTTTTGTATCTATAAAAAAAAGAATGTATAAA